>BQNB010049013.1:6952-19456 GCA_026074375.1 Tanacetum coccineum | reverse complement strand
AAATCAAACACGCCTAAATCGGTTAGGGTTTTTGAACCGTTGACTTAATTTTGAATGAATGAAGAATGAGGCATAGGGTGTGGGTATATATAGGCCCCCAACCCTATCCTTATTCATGTACAACAAGAAAAACAAATTTCCTTTTTCCCCCTTCCTCTTAATCCCATAACCGAATCAAACACCCCTAAAATCCCTTAGGGGAGCCGGCCACACAAAGCCACCCCCCCTGGTTCAGGGTTTACTCGTTTTAGTCCTTCGGGTTTATATTTTAAATATTCGTTATACTTTATTAAACAATTAATAGTAAATAACGATTATTTAATTATTGTTGTGAAGTAAAACACACTATATGTGTTTAACGCGTGTGCCCCCAATAGGCTCACGTATTTCTATCGTCTAGCAAACACACACAATTACCTTTAGATTAGAAATACTTGAGATAATAGTTTCAAGAACAATCTCAACTTATAATGGTTAGTTTATTTATTGCTTTAATCATCATCCCTTTGTTCTAGATACCCTTAAACCATGGATATGGATCCTAACTTATTCCATATAATTTAAATTATGTTTCTCGTTATAGAGTTAATTCAGATTTACCAAATGTAATCAAGAATCATCTTGTATTACCCTTTGGGCATGACCATGCAATTATCTGATTAATTCTGGAGAGGGCCCATGGTATCTTACTACACATATCAAGTGGAGGAACAAATTCTTTGATACTACAAGTGTTGTAGATGCTGCTTCACATCACTTCCAAGAATAGCCTTTATGTCTACCTTATTCAAGATAGCGTTTGACTTAGACCCAAAAAGTGATATCCACACATGCAAAACTTGCTTGTATCTTAAGTCTAAGGACGACTTTTAAACCATTTTCGACATTTACTCATGACGAGGATCCAAAAGTAAATATTCGAAGGTGGGGTATCCAATATGCATCCCTTGTGAATACACATGAGTTTGGCGGGAACAATCCATATATTCAAATAATATAACCAACACTCACATTTGCCTTACATAACAATATTCTCATATTGTTAACCGGCAATGGACATATTCAGAATGATAAATCATTCAAGGATTTAAACATGCAAATATAGAATAACAGTTATTATATGATTGAAAAACAAATACCAAGTATCTTCATTCATCAGAAATTAAAAACTGTCTTACAATTCTAAATTATCCAAATACTAATAAACACAGCATGAAACTTGTTTAGCAGTTAAAGTCCAATGTTTCCAACATTCTCAACTCTTTCTTTACAAGACAGCTAAATAGTTATCTGAGTAAACTTTCTGAATACTTGTTTCAAATTCAACAAATTTATGAGAATTTGATGAGTTTCATATGTTATATTTACATACTATGACAAAGTATCATATTTGACTGTGACTAGTACCTTTAATGGGTATTGAAGTCTCCAAAATAATATCGCGACAGTTCATCATATAGTTTCTTAAAATATAAAGTATTCTTATTCTTTGATATGTAGTGCAGCAATGCTCTTAGCTAAGCATATCTATGTAGTAGATTTATCATAAAAGAAGAAATCCTTCTTTAACTAGGATTAATTATATTCTCTAGCATCATGTGTACTCAAACAACACTATGCCTTATATAATTCGTAAATATTTGTTTTAACAGTCATCTAAATCACTCTCAATTAGATACTGTTGTTGTTAGCTCATCTTGTGTTGATCCCAAACCTAGACCTATTCCTTAGGTTGACTAAGGTTAAATTACCTTGGATAAATCCAAAATAACTTGTTGTAGAAACTTTGTATGTATATTAAAGTGTATGCGGAATCTACACTTAATAACCTAGATAGTTATGAATAAAACAGTAATTGTGAATAAACAAAGATATAACCAAACGCTCCAATATTATTAGATCAATAATATGAGTACTCTTCACCAGTACTAGGGTTTATAACCTTGAAGCTTTTCTAAATCGACTTGACAACTATGAAAACTTGTATCTTAACTAATGCCCTAGAGCCTCCTTTTATAGACTAAGGAGTCCTAGTCGGCTTACAATACATTCGTAAGATATCATAATCTTTTTTAAACATAAAAGTAATCTTTTAAACAAATACATTATACATATCATGTACAAAAATATCTCAATACTTATCTTCACAAGTATTCTTGTTCTCCAAACAATCTTTATCTCTTTAAACCGTCTTTATCCTCTTGACAGTAGTAAGTCTTCAAGCAGTTGTAATCAGCAGCATAAACTTTTTGTACCAGCAGTACTAATAAACATAAGCAGTAGTAACATTAGTACTAGCAGTACTAATATGTACTCACAGTAGTAACATGTACTAGCAGTCTTAACATTAACTAACAGTAGTAACTTTATACTTAACAGTGGTAATTAGCAGTGGTAACTTTATACTACCAGTACTAACTACTTAGCACAATTTCCATTATGTACCTGAGCAATAGTAACTCTAAGAATCCTTGAAGTCTTTTAAGTCCCAACACAAATCGACGATAATCCTTTTTGAGTTCGACAAAAAGGGGGATAAATGGATCAAAACTCATTAATAACTTGAAAACTTTATTTTTACATAAAATAAGTTTATAAAGATTTTGGTCATTACAAAAAAGGGGAGATTGTTAGTACATAATAAAGTTTAAATATTTATTTATATTTTTTGATCGACGATGTTTTGAAGATAACAAAATGTAAAAAACTTTACTAAAAATAAACGTTTGCAAGTTTAAATCGTAAAATTTTCATTTCAAAAGAAATCACTTAAGGATGTATAAACAAATCATATAAACATTTTACCAGGTAATCCCCCTTTACCCAAAAAAATCAAATCATTTAAACATGATTAGTGATCATAGAAAAAAATTTTTCTTACCATTACATTACACAAAAGTATTTTTTACAAAAATAAATATAGAAATACTTTAAATAAAAAAATGTTCTATTTAAACATAAAATTCCAAAATCCTGGTGTCCCCCTAAAATGGAACCTTCCACACCAGATCTAACCATCCCCACTAAAGATAAAAAAAAGGAGCGTCAGTCTAGTGGCGACCCCCTAATAGGCTGGGCGGCCCCCAGATATATCTGGGACCACCGGGACCGCCACCAGCTGGCCGTTGGGATTTTTTGGCTATCTATACTGTACTATTCCCAGCTAAAAAATAGATCTCTTTGCATGAATTTTTTAGTTATCTTTCTCTCTCTAAACCTTCTTTCTTTCACTAAATATCTTGATCGCTAACATTGTCTAATCTTGTTTTAAGTGATCTAATCTCTTCTTTCTCATTCCTCTATCAAGCGCAAGAGAAAAATATTCGTATTCGCCAAGAAACAAATTTTTGTAGTCTAGTGATTTCTCCTTTTTTCTTCTAAGAACCAAATCTCTATCTTGATTATTTTGAGTGATTGTGTAAATCGGATTGTGTATAAATCCGATAGTGTAGATTTTGTGATTGTGTATTACTTGTGAAGTGGTAGATTGGTTCTAGCTAAGATTAGGACTCAACATTTAGCTTAGTTTCGAAAAACAACGTAAGTGAAGTGTAAACGGTTTTCTCTGCCTAAAGGGAGCTTATTGACATAGTGAAATCTCGAGTAGGATACTCGAGGAGTGGAGTAGGGCGAAGAGGATTTTCGTAGCCGAACCACTATAAATCTTGGTGTCTTGGTTTGATTGTTTCTTCCCGCATCTCTTTATATTGTTGTGATTCTTACTTATTGTTTGTTTAGTTATTGCTAGTAGATATATACGTTGTTGGTTCATATTGTTGGTTGGTTGAACATATACTCGGATCTAACAATTTTAGAAGTAAAATTTTAAAACGCTAATTAACCTGTAAACTATTTAACCCCCATTTTAGTTTCCACATTTTCAATCACTGTTCAATTTTACGAAACCCTAGATCTATACGAAACCTATTTTATCAATCAATAACAACAATTAAGCAAAAATAAAATAAATAGGTCACGTTTTCTTACGTTTTTTCTATCACGGAGAATTAATTAAACAATTTGGATCGTATTTTCTAAGTTATGAAAGCTCAATGTGTGCAGAGGATTTACGAAACCTTTTTGTGTGTTTTACGAAAGTGATGAGGCTACGTATGAAGACTGTTACATTTATACTTCCAAAAATGAATTTGCAATTTTGGCATTTTCAGTCCCTCAAGTTAATTACGTAAGCCTTTTTGGTCCATACGAAAGTATCTTTTGAACTTGACATTTTTAGCCTCTCTTCTTTCTTTCGTAATCATTAACAACCTATACGAAAGTTAACTTTTGCATTTTACACTTCTAGTCCTTGTAGTTACTTTCGTAAGCTTTTATTATCCCCAAAAAAAATTCATAACTCCCCTTGGAGTTAGACCACTTTTTCACATCAAACCTTTAGAACAATTTTGTAGTTAGATTCCCGTTTTTGACTAAAAAATTTATAACTCCCCCTCGAACAATTATCCACTTTTGAAATTTCTTTCTTTCTGATAAAAATTTGTTCTAAACGAAGTTATTTTTGCTTTTTGAGAATACATTTTATTTTCTGATGATGATTTGACTAAAAAGTTTATAACTCCCCCTCAATAAGATATCTAATTAAAGAACTTATCGAAAGATAGTTAATTTTGCAATTTTAAACATTCTTTGAGAAAATTTTGCAATTTTAAACATGATACTTGAATTTTTTAATTTGATGATTTTTGAAAAATGTTTTTGAAGAAATCCTTTGTTTGTGAATGGATTTTGATTACAAACGACATATTTTAGCAGTGAAAGATCATTTTATGAATGATTTACTCCCCCTCAGTTCATGATACATTGATTTTGCATTTAAAGAATCACTTTTTGAAAAATACAATATCATGAGACTGATATTAACATAGAAGATATGTGTTTGTATCTTTAAGTTTCAATTTGTTTTGTTTTTGTTTTTCAATTTTTTTTTCATTTTTTGAAAAAGAAAAAAAGTAATTTTTTTATTTTCTTTTTGAATTTGATTTACAAGATGTGTTGATGTATGATCTTTCATTCAGGAAGATAAATTTGCCAGAAGGTCCAACTCAGTTGGAGTCATACATCGCATACCAATCCTGTGAACTAAATACTCAAACCTTCTTTTAGAAGGGCTTTGGTAAAAAGATCAGCAAGTTGGTATTCCGTCTCGACAAAGTAAAGTTCAATGATACCTTTTTCAACATGCTCCTTGATAAAGTGATAACGAATGTTAATGTATTTTGTACGTGAATGTTGTACCGGATTGCAAGATATAGCAATTGCACTCTTTGAGTCACAGTACATTAGAATCTTGTTGTAACAAAATCCATAATCTAGCAGTTGCGTCCTCATCCAAAGGACTTGAGCACAACATGCAGATAAGGATACGTACTGACTAGCTTATCTCCTAGAAATTGAATGCCTCCAAATGTGCTTTTGCAATCATCATTACACCCTCCATGGTCTGCGTTTGAATATGCAATTAGCTTAAACCCTGAATCCTTTGAGTACCATAGACCCATTTTAATGGTTTGTCTTAGGTGTCGAAAGATCCTTTTAACCTCTTTGAGGTGTTTTTTTGTTGGGCGTGTCTAATAACGTGCACATACAAATGTAGCAAAGGTAATGTTTGGTCGACTAGCAGTGAGATACATAAGTCCCTCAATCATACCATGATACTTGGTTTGATCGACTTGGGTACCTTGTAAATCTGCATCTAGTTTGGTAGTAGCCATTGGTGTGCTAATGGTATCACATTTTTCCATCCCATGTTTCTTAAGAAGATCCATAGTATATTGTGATTGACATATAAAGATTCCTAGGGGTGATTGATGAACCTGAAGTCCGAGAAAGAACTTCATTTCACTGATCATTGACATTTCAAAATTATTTTTCATTAGTTTTGCAAATCTTTTCGAAAAGACTGGTTTAGTTGACCTAAAAATTATGTCATCGACATAGATTTGAACTAATAAAATGTCATCCCCATGTCTTCTTGTAAACAATGTCAGATCGACAATACCTTTTGTGAAATGGTGTTCGATTAAGAATGAGGAAAGCTTGTCATACCAGGCTCTTGGGGCTTATTTTAGACCATATAGAGCTTTCTTAAGACGATATACGTGGGTAGGAAAATCTGGATCTATAATACCATCTGGCTGACGAACAAAAACTTCCTCTTTTAGTGGACCGTTCAGGAATGTCGTTTTGATATCCATCTGGTAGATAGGAAAGTTCTTGTAAGCTGCATATGCCACAAAGATTCTGACAGCTTCGAGTCTTGCAACTGGTGCAAATGATTCCTCAAAATCAATTCCCTCATCTTGACCATATCCTTTGGCAACTAAATGAGACTTGTTCCAAATAACCGTGTTTTCAGCATCAGTCTTGTTTTTCCAAATTCATTTGACTGCAATTATGTTTCTGCCAATAGGATATTCGACAAGTTCCCAAACATCAAGGCGTTTGAACTGGTTAAGCTCATCTTGCATAGATTCAATCCAGCTATGATCAAGCATAACTTCCTTGATATTTTTTGATTCAATTGTACTCATTGTCAGTGAGCACATACAAACTTTTGCATCAGTTTGAAGTCGATTTCTTGTCATTACAGGTTTTGAGAGATCACCAATCACTTGTTCAATTGGATGATTCTTAGTCTACTTATCACTAGAGCGATGTTTTTGGTGAAACTCATGCATATTTGATGGATCCTTATATGTTGAAGATGACTCAGCTTCTTCAAACACATGAGTTTGAGGTGGATTGTAGAACACATTTCCATTAAATTCTGCAACGTCTTCTTGAACTAATTCATCAGCATTTTCATTCAAGACTGGAGAGTTTAGTTCAGTAGCAACTTGTTTTGCTGATGAGGATCTATTTGTGGAGCTTCATCTTCTTTAACGACAATTAACGATGATAAAGAAGTATTTTCATTATCAAGAGTGTTTGCAGCAGAATTATCTAGCACTTCTGTTAAACTTGTCGCATGGTATTCTTCATACAAAGGACCAAACAAATTATCTAAGTCTGTTTTGAAGGACTGATTATGAATCTTTCGATGAATCTTAAAAATTCATGCAGTTTATTTCGGCATCTGAATTGTTGCATTCAAAAGCAATTGATGTGAGTTCATCAAACTTGACATGGATCGTTTCCATTATCTTTTTGGTTCGGCGGTTATAGATACGAAATCCTCGTGATGACTCAGAATAACCAATAAAGATACCAATGTCAGCCTTTGGTTTCATTTTCCCAAGCTCACAGTCATTTGTTGGATAACAAAGAGATCCAAACACATGAAAGAATTGAATATTAGGTTTTCTTCCTCGAATCAACTCATAAGGAGTCTTATTGTATCGCATGTGTACAATAGAGCGATTCTGAGTAAAACAAGCAGTAGCAATAGATTCGGCCCAAAGAAATTCTGGAGTTTCAGAAAAGATAAGCATTGTTCGAGCAGCCTCGACTAGTGTTCGATTTCTTCATTCAACAACACCATTTTGTTGAGGTGTACGAGCAATTGAAGTTTTATGAACAATGCCTAACTTTGCATAAAATTCTTGTAATTTCTTGTTTTTGAATTCGGTTCCATTATCAGTGCGAATTGTCAGAATTTGAGCCTTTAGATTTCGTTAAACTTGATTAATGAAATCGATTATCATATCTAGAGCCTCATCTTTGGTGCGAAGAAAATATACCCAGGTTTACTGAGAAAAATCATCAACGATCACTAGAATATATTTCTTGCCATTGATACTTGCGACTCTCATTGGCCCACACAAATCTATATGAAGTAGTTCGAGTTTTGGATTCTGTGCTTGGAACCAATTTTGGTAGAAGTGAAGCTTTCTTGCTTTTACTTTATTCACGGGCTGAACATAAGTGATCTTTATTATACTTAAATTTTGGAAGCCCATCAACTAGATCTTTTGACGTGAGTTGGTTTATGGTACCAAAATTCAAATGAGAAAGCTTACGGTGCCATAACCAAGATTTTATTGATGTGGCTCTGGACATTAAACACACTAGAGAAGAAGCTGCCATCTCGGAAATAGATATAGTATAAAGATTTGAATCACGAGAACCCGTAAGCAAATCATCACCCTCCAAATTCCAAACATAACACGTATTTCAACGAAAGGCTACTTCTAAATCTCCATCACAAAATTATCTGACCGAAAATAGATTGTGACCAAGGCCTTCAATGTAGTATACATGACATATCCTGAGATTAACTTGAACATAATCTCTATATCCAGTGATTGTAGCGAAATGATCATTCTCGAAGCGGACTGTTCCTATTAATTTCTCAACGAAATTTCTTAGCAGTTGAAGATTGCCAGTCATATGCTTTGAGCATCCGCTATCAACAATTCAAAGGATGAGTTGGATCACGTGCATCACATAAAACAAATACAGATAGAAGAGTGGACAGTTTGGCTACCCATTTTTGAGTGGTAACCGGTGTTTTTGATTTAGTTCGAACAGTTGTACTACTCTTTTTCTCACTAGATTGTGATTGACTAGTTTTGATTTTTGGTGACCAATTAAAACATTGTTGGTATTTGGTATGTGCTTAAATACACATACCTTTTACCTTTAAAAACGAGCTGAAATAACCAAAAACGGACTTAAAATGCCAAATGAGATAGTGATGATGCACTAAAGACCTTATTTGTTGCTTTTGGGGTTTCAGCAACACTTAATCTAGATTTCGCAACTACATAAGTAGTTCTTAAATTCTTAGATTTTGCTGCTACGGGGGTAGTGAATAAGGCTCTTTTAACATTAGAATTCCTAGACAAAGCCATCAAAACGAGCAACAACACGACTTTTCATGAGAAGTAAACACACATTCATTATCCACAATAAACACAAAACAGTTATATATCGAACCATCATTAACAACATTTACAGTCTTAAAATTTGATACACTTGCATTTGTTTGACATACATTCGAATCCTTTGTTTCACATTTATTAGAATCTATGCTAACACTACGTGATATCTTCCAAACATATGCAGATGAGCTCTTAGTGTTCTTCAAGACTCTATTCTTCGATTTAGTGCCCTTAGACTTTGGTCTTCTAACACTATTAGAACTTTCTACACCTGTGGAATTAGAAACATGTATGTTAGTTTTAGAATCCGGTGTTTGTGTCTTTGATTTTGTGATTCGTACATTCCTCTTGCGATTACATTCGCACTATGTTTTTGACTTTTCTCGTTTTTAGGTGTAGGATGTGAAGTGACTGGTTTTGACCTATCTGTCTTGACCTTAGTATTTGATACGTTCTTAGCCTTGTTTCCTAGGTTTTTGTTGAACGGTGTTACACAAACAAATTTTCCTAAGGTCTCAGATTTGTCAAACTTAGTGTTCACATGCTTCCCTTTTTCAATTGTCCTAAGCTTATTCTAAGCCCGAAATTAACAACAAAAGACTTGATTTTGAGCACGCACATTCAGCATAAGCATAATATTCTTTGATTGACATGTTCAATTAATTCATCAACTTCTTTTTTATTTTGAGTCCGTGTTGCTTTTATGGAATTAAAAAGCTTTTGAAATTCAAGTTTAATATTTTCTCTTTCTTGTACAACAGATTCAACTTGAGTTTTTAGCAACACGTCATTCAATGTCGACAACTTTGACTTCCAAGAGAAACCACAAGCCATTTTCTCTTTTTGATGTTGTAATTTGAGTTCAAAATCAATACTTTGAGCTTGTGATCGCTTAAAATCATTTTCAAGAATCTTGATTTGTTTGAGCAAATTAGCTTGGATATCTTTGGAATCACTTGAACTTTTCTCAAGTTCATCTTTTAACAGCTCATTTTTCTGTTTTTTAACAGAAAGCAACACACAATCTCGGAGTTCACTTGTCAAGGATACTTCCAAAGGTCGATCAATATCATTTTGAAGAATATTTTTTGTTGGAGATTTTTCATTAACTTGCTGTTCTATTGAATCAAAAATATTTAATATTTCACATACTTCTTCAATGAGTTTTGCTTTAATTTCTTTCAAATTCTTGTATAAAGAGTCAGACATCAGAATTACATTAGTTTTATAAAACTCGCGTAAAGAATTTTGGCTGTCAGACATCCATCTTCGTTGTCTGTCTTCTAAAAGATTTTATCAATCCTTGTTTGTAAACCATTAATTGTTACACCCATTGTGTCAAACATTTTAAATAATTTACTCTCTTTTGGAATTTTTGGAATTGGCAACTCCGATGTGACATCTTTAGACTTAGAACCATTATTAGAAGTAGAAGAAATTGAAAAATATGTTTGTTCAACAGAAAATTCTTGTTGAGGAACAAATGTTTTATAAAGCACATTTAACTTTCCATAATTAATTTGAACCATTTTGTTTCTCATTTTCAATCGACTTTCTTCCGCATCCTCTAAAGTTTCCTCTGAATCAGGTGAATCAATTTTCAAATTAACACTATAAAGCATGTCACCATTATACATTTTTGGTTGTGCTGCAATGGCTTTCTTGAGACGTTCGGGATTTTTGTAACCCAACCCAGCTTTAAGAAAAGGACCATAATCTTGATTCGGTGTTTTTCCAAGCATGTGAATTGTTTGAATCGACTGACCTATTTTATAAACAATTCGATCATGAGAACTCAGTTTTTCTTCGAGATCACAAATATCATCAAGATACTGATCTTTTCGTTCTTTAAAAGCCTTTTTAGCTAACCGATTTTCATGTTGAATTATTAGCTTTTCATTTTTGATTTTGAAAAAATCACTTTGAATTTTATCTTTTTCTTTCAAAATTCTCTCAATTGTGTCCTTATCAGCCCTTAATTCACGTTCCAACTTTTCACATGTTTCTTTATATTTTGAACATTGAATTGTTTTTGACTCAAATGTTTTGACCCGATCCTTACACGTCTCAAGCTCATTGTTTAATCGTTTTTGATTTTCAGCTTCTCGTTTAACATTATATGCTAGTATTTTAATTTCATGATATTCGTCATGAGAATTTGAATCATGTTCATATGTACCACCATTATTTTCCACAAAAGGATCATCAAATATGATATTAGAATCAATTTGATCATCATCATATGTGTGAATAATAGTTTTACGTTTCACATGACTCATTTGATCATAAACCCTAGATGAAGCATTTACCTCTTAACAGCCTTTGCATCATAAGATGGCACAATATCAGCATTATCATTAGCTGGTTAAAGTCGAGCCGTCAACATGACTATAGTAGTTAACTCTTCCATAGTTTCTTTACCATATGAAGTGTCAGCATGAAGTCATTTTTTTTGTTGTTGAGGTTGCTTCTGGCTTCATCTTTGATAGCTAACAACATGTGTTCTCGAAAATACTTTACATAACAAACTCTTGTTTTTAACACTAACACTCACGAGCATAATGGCCTTTCTCGTTGCAATTGTAACATTGAACATTTGCTTTGCTTAGAGTAGAAT
This sequence comes from Tanacetum coccineum, assembly GCA_026074375.1. NCBI lineage: Eukaryota > Viridiplantae > Streptophyta > Magnoliopsida > Asterales > Asteraceae > Tanacetum > Tanacetum coccineum. Next base: position 7,996 of record BQNB010049013.1, on the reverse strand, counting down.
CAGTTCGTGGAATACGCTGAATAATCTGATTGCTTTCATCACTTCCATTTCCTGCATTAAACAATTGATTCCTATTTTGTCTCCCTGTATTCTTGTTTGCATTTCCAACAAAGCCTGCATTCTTTGTTTATATGTCAACTCGACCATCCGGAACCACAGCTTGATTCTTTGTGTTTGATGAAATACAAAGACGATTGTTGGTGGATGTAGAGAACTTTTGAGATATTGCTCGGGCTAATAACATCATAGCTGTTGTGAGCTTATCCTCTTGAGAATCCCTTTGTAACTTCCCTTGATATTCGTCATCATAATCAACAACCGATGAAGGATGTGTGACATAGTATGGTTGTGGTGAATAAAAGAATTTGCATGAGACTGTGATGGAGAAGCATTTGAATGAGCAATAAGAGCTAATGGATCATGATTCTTTGCTTTCTTTGCCCTTGATGCTAGAACATGTGGTTCGAATAGCACTAAAAAATCATATAACACATCATACGAGACTGCATTTCCGGATTGATTATGATGAACCATGGTAACATATTTACTCCTTTCAGGTTGCAAGCAATTGAGAAACTTTGTGTTGATTCACACAAAAATTGGACGAACATTATTACTATCCATGATGTTTACGAGTGTTGTCAACCTTTCATAAATAGATTCTAACGATTCCCCTTCTTTTGCTGCAAACTTGTCAAACTCATCCATAAGACGTGAATGTCTTACATGGTTAGTGACATCAAAACCAAACATTAACCTTTTAATTATTTCCCACAGTTCTTTAGCATTCTTACAAGCATCCACTGAATTGTATATATATCATTTGGTATTGCTTGAAGAAGACAATTCATAACCCAGACATCAACAATGTATCAATTTTTATTACCTTCAGTCATCCTCGACAATGGTTCAAGTAATGGTTGATGAGTGTTGTATGGATTAAGAATCATTGGCCTCTGATAAGGTCCATTTTGAATTGAATTCCACATTCTCTCTTTGTCTTAAAGCTTGTTATCCAAAAACCTTCTGAATCTACTTTCTCAT
>BQNB010049012.1:7500-42251 GCA_026074375.1 Tanacetum coccineum | reverse complement strand
TAAACGTTAGTCGATAAGATTTGGATATTAGATTCCTAAAATGAAGCTGAGGATTTGAAGCTCTAGTGAACGAAGGACAAAAACCGTGAGCACGAGTCTTCAAAATCCGGGCAATCCTGGACATACACAACAAAAAACAAAGCACGGAAAATAGAAGAGGCGATCCCTCTCACAACACAAAACACTTATTCATTAATAAAACTAAGGGATAAGCATGGGTTGCCACCCAAGAAGTGCTTGTTTAAGGTCACTTAGCTTGACCCGATCCCCCATACTTGAGCTGGTCAAGGAGGATAGAAATGGAGAAACAAAACATCCAAGATAGGAATGTTCCCTCTAGAAATCATCATCGAGCTTTCAGAAATGAGCTGGAAAGCTTTAAAGCCCCGATGAGATAAGAGATGAGGAGATTTTTCTTCATTAGAAGCAAGAATACCAGGATTGAAAACGTTGACCTCATTTTCAGATGAAAATGGGAGCAAAGTGTCAAACACTGGAGAAAAAGGATCACGCATGAATGAGATAAAAAATTTAGTTGTTGATAGAAATCTCTTGGATTGGATTTCAATGAATATCCCTGGATCAAAAATCTTGTTTCTAGTTCCGGAAGGAAAAGAAACTACAAGGTCGGATTCGGGGGAATCACTAGAAAGAGTGAAATCCGAATCCAGATGAAGGGTGAGATGGGTGTATAACATTAGGCAATGAACTATTGTTCTTTGTTGGATTATCAAAATATCCTCCACCACATCTATAGTGAAATTTCCCGAATCGGGCTCACTATCACAAAAGAATGCTTCATAATCAGGAAGAGATAAATCCGAATAAGAAGTGGGACTATCACTACTTTTCTCTTCCAAATAAAAGCAGAAAGTCTCAGACTCGGGCAAAGAATTATCAAAAGTGTTGGTCTCCTCCAAGAAAAAGTTAAGAGATGTGGAGGAAGACTTGGTCACAAAATCGTAAGATGGAGTGGGATTATCTTTTAATGCTTCGATCTAGCAATACAAGATTGGCATTCAACAATTTTTCACGAAGGAATATCGTCTTTGATTGTTAGGAAGGAATATCGGGTATCAATCCCTCCAACTTCCGGGGATAAACAATCTCCACCCACTTAAGCGACGGGTCGAATCGAAGAGGTGAGCCTCAATATAATCGATTCGTCGTCAATAGGGAAAGAATCGTCATCAATCGAAAGTAGAAATCATCGTTAGAATCGGAGAAACCCTCAAATTGAAATTTTGAAATGTCAAGAGGCAGAGAATTATCACGAAAAGGTACATCACACATATTGTCGGGAATACCCTCGGACTCACTTGGGATTTGGACAAGGTTCTCGACACTAGACTTTATTACTTTGTCCGATTCCGTTGCCAGAATAGTGTCGAGATGCTCATCCTCCATTATGAGAGGAGTCAACGGATCCTTGGTTGATAAAACGGGTGTGATTGCAATGGTATAGTCCTCGTCATCATCATCATCATAGTAGACGATAGGACGATTCCAATTCGGAGTATTAATATACTCTGCCAACTCCTCGTGAATATTTTGCACATTCATCGTGTAGTTTTCGAAAATACTTTGAATTCCCTCGGTTGATATTGCTTGTCTTCAAAAGCATGCTCAATTTCAGAAATTGTCTTCCCATGCTAGTGATACAACCTTTGGCATTTCATAAAAAGAAAATCGATTAAACTTTCTTAAGAAAGTTTGCACAGAGTTAATTAGGTTTCTTTTATCTTGCAAAAATTCCAAACTTGTTTCTTCTTGAGGAGGTTGATGAACGACGGAATACTACATGGGTTGAGTATTAATGTTAACCACCCGTTCCTCTGCTAGCAATTCAGCACAAGTTTTCTCACGAATCGGTTGATGAATGACGGGAAATTGTGGGGGTTTAAATTTGTCAAAACCAAAATTAATTAGAATCATAACACGGATTAGGTTCGTAATAATTCATCGGTTGACATTGAAAAGTCTCGTGAGGACCCCCACAATCTTCACAACAAGGATATTGTTGTGGAAAACTCGGTGAAGTTTGTGGAAAATAATCAAAGTTTTGATTGAAACAAGGTCCTGATTGTAGACAAACGGGACTTGAGATGGACAATCGTAACCATGATGGGCATCGTTCCCACATAACTCACAAGAGTATGGCACGTATTGGGGTTGTGGAGGTGGGTATGAAAAATCAGGAGGATTATCGAAATAATTCAGAGTTGAATCATAAGTGAAAGAATCTCCGTTCCTTGAATGACATAGGAAGCAATATCCATCTCGAAGATCATTACCACACCGTTCGGCGAGCAAGTACACCATCGACAAGGGTGACCATATAACGGTTCTCCACACCCTACGCATCGGACAAATGTCGACATAAAGAATTAAACGATAATGAGGGTTAAGAAGAGAATCAAATGGTTTAGAAGAAAAAGAAGATTATTTTTGGGTTTTTAAGCTTTTTAAACATGTTTTATTAAAGGACAAAATGAGATCGAATAACTTAAACCAGTTAATCAACAAGCTTCACGGGTAGCTCTTTAAAAGAAAAACGCACAAAGGAGCGGAGGAGCGGGATAGCGTGAAACTATTAAAAAACCTTCTCCTTTAGGGTCGTAGTTCCTCGGAACAACCCTCCTTATACCCCTCTTGTAGTTTGTTAATCAATTAAAGGTGAGCCGTACGTCGCAAGTGACACAAAAGGCAAGTTTTAAATCTTTTGTTTGGGAACTTATTATGATAATGCATCAGTTGAAAGCATTATATTGATGATGAATTGTTTATCTTTATTTAAGACAATGTTTTTATGTTTTTGATTTTTTTTACTTTTATATACTAATAAAAGAAAATAAAAAATATTTTTGTATTTTTATATTTTTATAAAGAAAATAACTTCACAAGGAAGGATCTTCAAAGCACTAATTGTCAAACGCAACGACAATCACTTACATTCCTCCCCGGCAACGGCGCCAAAAATTATAATCGCCTTTTTAGGGGTAATTATAATATAATATATAGTATACGTATTCCAAAAGATTCAAATAAATTACTTTTGACCAAAGTAAAATCAAAAATCTCCCGGGTCATTTCCCAACGAGGCGTGCAATGGAAAGTCAAGAGTCGGTTTGAAAATCATGCTTGAATGCAACAAAGAGTTTGATTGGGTTTTCTAAAACTACGGGAAAAATAATTAAGGAAAACTAAAAATGAAAGTTATAAAAGCTAAAACCCTAAAACGATAACGGGAATCCTAAAAAAAACGCGACTTAAAACCTAAATTATTAAAGTTTAATCCTAAAATGATTATTTTACTTTTTATAAATCCTAAGTGACTAAAATGCAAGAGCAAAGAAAAGTAAACCAAAAACGAAAAAAAAATTATAGCTTAAAACGCAAAAAACGATAACGGGATCGAAACCCGTTCTTTAAAAAAATGAAATTCTACAAATTTAACCCTACGAATGCAAATTTAATTTTCTAGGTGCTAAATGATAAAAGAAAATTTTTAAAAAAAGAAATATATTTTTTTGATTTTTTAATAATTTTTTATGAATTAAAACCTGTTTTAATAAGAAAAATTCATTAAAAATATTAAATTAAATGGGAAAAATCTAAAAATTTATGAAAAGTAGTTTAAACAGAGTTGGATCTAGGAAAAATGAAATGGCTTAACCAGCTTATCGAAATAAGCTGGAAATAAGCAAAACATGCTTATGGGCTTATTGGGCTTAAAATGACCTTAAAGAATAAATTTTGAAAGAGAAGACCAGATGGCCCTATCTGGTGCTGTGGTTAGTGTGTGTGTTGAGTGGGACGTGTGTGTGCTAAAAGGGAGGTCACAGGGTCGAATCCTGAGGCCTCTCTTTTTGGAAATTATTTTTTTTTAATTTTTTCTTTTTGAGACTTGTAAAACACAATAAAATAAACAACTTTAAAAAAGTGACTTTTTTTATAAATCTTAAAAATAAGCTGCTATAAGCACTTACAAATGTGACAGATTACTTTTTTTTACACTAAGACTAACAAGCTAAACTGTCCTATTTTTTTAAGCACAATAAACAAGTAAAAGGACAAATAAGCTAAAACATCTAAAGCCCTAAACCTAATAAGCAGCTAAAAACCTAAATTAAGCAAGCCTAACTAGCCAAAAGCACAAATAAGCAAATAGGCACTATGGGTGAAACTGCTAACAAACAGCCTAAGGGACACTTTTTGGGCTTAATTTTAAGCACCAAATCAGATCCTTATTGACTAACAGTTTATATGCCCATAAAAATTATCCAACTGGCTACAATAATTAGCAAATAAAAAGTAGTTTGAAATAAAGATAAGCCATGAAAAAGTTAAAGGAAAAAGGCTGTTCAGGCAGATCACTACTTTTTGGTTTTCTTTACAAAGACAAATTGGCTTATTTGCAGGCCTACTTAAAGCTAGTAAAAGATGATAAAAATGGAAATTAAGAAAAAACAGATCAAGTACATCTTACATAGAACTTATGCAATAAAAATCAGAACTTAAAGCTAACTTTAACTAACTTAAAACCAGGATTAAAAATTGACTTTTTTTAAAAAACTTTGGCAACTTGACTTGATAGATTTGACTTCAAATTTAACAAGACAGAAGCACTCTGAATTTGATATATCCCTACTGCATTTGGTCATAAATAGAACACTAATAAAAGCCTTAAAACAAATTTTTAGCCAAGCTCAAATTTAAATACCTTGAAAGGATTTTGAGACCACAGATTTACATATTTTAATGATAAACCCTTAAAACTTACTTTAAAACTTGAAAAACTCATAAAAACAGATTAACAACACTTAGAAGAGCTTGACAAATTAAGATTACTGACCCAAAACAGTTTTGCACTTAAATTGACACATTTTGAGTCCTGTCCCAAACACCCCTTTTAGTTTGAAACATCTATTTTAAAGCTATTTTTACACTGAATTAAGCCAAGTTTATTAAAAACAGATGATAACCATGCAATGTTAAGCAAAAATAAGCAGATTCCAATCAAAGATAAGCACTAAAATAAGCAAATAAGCAATAAGCAGTTAGAAGCAATTAAAGGCAGTTTAAACTAAAAACTCAAACAAATGACATGTAAGCAATAAAAAAGCATAAATAAGCATAAACAACATAAATAAGCAACAATAAGCAGTAAGGAACAGTAAATAAGCAGTGCTACAGTAAATAAGCTAAAAATGAGAAATAAAACTCACAAAGGTCCAAAGCTTTTGGCGAGTATTTAACACTCAAAACCAGACCAAATGCTTCCCATGAAGCTCTAAACCAATGGCCATCGAAAATACACCATGCTCTATTGCTTTTCTTGACAAATTCTTTTTGTGATATTTTTTTTTATTTTCAAGACAGATATGAAAACAAGCTTCTAAATAAGCTTTGAGTGAATCAAAAGCTGATGTAGTAGCTTAATGACAGTATTTAAATGACAGGTTAAGTGAATGACAATGATTAAAGAAAACCTTAAAATTTCATTAACTAAAAAAAAAGATTACAATGCTTAAATTTAAATGACAGGTAATTTAAAAGACTGGTAAATTAAATTGCAGTATTAAAAAATGGACAAATTTTGTTAATACAAGTCTTGACTTAAACAAAATTTGACCAAAAACAATGAACTACACTAGCCCTATACTTATACTAAGAATCTAAAGTCTTAAAGTCTTCATGTGTGCTTGTTTTGTGAGGAGAAAGAGAGGTAGGAGAAACAGAGTGCGGGGGAAAGGGAGGGAGGTCCGATAGAGGCCTGGGGTGCTTCACCTGTTCGTGAGTTTTAAGTCCCCAAATGTCATATCTCAGGTCCAAATTTAATCTTTCTTGGTCCTCCAACCGGGTCCTCCAACGATCACAACCCTTGATTTTCTTGTCTTTATCATTGACGAATGGGGTGAGCTAGGATTGCCAAGGTGGCAAATGGCTTCTTGTGATGTGGGGTTAAGGATGGAGAGTGATGTTTTGTTTGGTGGTGCAAGAATCAAAGTGAAAATGACAAGGAAGGTGAACAGGGGTTTTGGCAGGAAATTTTTGGTTAGTTAAACTGGTTGAAAGTTTGTGAGTTTGGCAGGTTTAGTCCCTCATTATGATATGAGTGTTTGCAAGAATTGTCCTTTGTGGTGATGAAAAGTTATGGGAATTGGAAAGTTAAGTCCTTGAGAGAGTATAGTTTTATTTCAGTCACGGTCCCTAAAGGCTATTGGTGGTTATGTGTTATTGGGTGTTGGGGCGTTTTAACACCCGTTAAGTGGTGGGTTAGGTTTGGGCGAGTGGAGGCCTGTTTATGCGTTTGCTTTTTTTTTTATTTAGTTTTTTTTTTATTTTAGTACTTTTTCTTACTTTCCTTCTTTTGTAGTACTTTGGCTTTTTTTTTTTCTCTTGCCTTTTTTCTTCTTTAGTACTTCTTTTTCTTTTCTTTCTCTTTTCTTTACTTTTTCTTCTTTTTTTTTTTTTTTTTTATTTTTTGTTTTTAGGCTTTTTTTTTTTTTTTTTTTTTTTTTTAGTTTTTTTTTTAGTTTTTTTTTAATTTTTTTTTTTTTTTTTTTTCTTTTCTTTTACTCATTAGTATATGTTTGGGCCAGGTTTAAGGATAAAGGGGATGGGCCAGTTATGGGTTATTTGGATTTAAGGGTTGTAATAAGTCTTGTAAATAACACTTAATGGGCTTTGTTTCTTGCCCCGGCCCATAGATGGGTACGGTGGGCCCATTAAGTATTTCTTGTTTTCTGGCATCGCTATCGTCTTTGACTTTGTCGGGGTTGACTTTGTGGTTGACTTTGACTTTGATTTTTCTGCTCTTTCTGTTCCATGCTCGGTTTTGTCTGTTTTGGCTTGATTTTTCATCCTTTTGTTGGATATCCATTTCCTGCACAATATAAATGAAAACATACAAATACAATGTATTTTTGGTACGTTTTTTGTCATTTAGGTCCATTTTTAATGGAAAATGGAATGTGTAATTAAGCACACACCACAAGTGCTAAAATCCTAAAAATAAACGATTAAGCACATAATCTGGGCATATTTGCATGATTTAGGAGGTTAAATGACCCCGAAATAGTGTATAAAATGACACCTCATCAATAGACTTTATTATAATATAATTACTAACAAAACTATAAACTATACAAAGACCAATTCGTTTTAGTAATAAATACTTTTCTTAAACCTAAACAATCTCCCCTAAGGGTTGATTATTACAGACGCTTCATTGTCGGCAGAATTGGTCTTCCATTCATAAACGATACCCATCCTGCTCACACCTTTTTTGCATGTTTGTCCCCCTTTAGGAGGAACAACATTCTAATGATGTTCATCATGATAAGTGAAAAGTATGTATGAATAGAAACTGGTAGAAGTTTATGGCTTTTCAAACTTTGTTCTTAAAATTTCCCATAACTCTGGATCAGCTGCCTCATCTTGAGACTTTGACTTCATGTTGAAATATAACTGATATTGAAGATCAATAGTTGATATTTCAGCCATTGACGAACTTGTTGTAGGGTACAGATTGAGAGTGGTATTCAGCATGTGCTTTCAAAATAATTCTTCAATCATTTTGGGTCCATGAGTGGCAAATTCTTTCGAGATCAATTCTGTTACATTTATAGGAGCAATTTCTTGATCCTTTTAAACAGCAAGATCTGCCAGTCTTGGCATTTCTTCTTTGATCATCTCATTTGTTTTTGCAAACGTAAGCTCAGGTATAACTTTGTTGCAATGTTCAGAAAACTTTTCTGATTTTCCTATAAAAAAAACTCATGAGTCACATAATTTATTTTTTAATTAGGTCGAATTTGGGACCACATCACTTACATATGCCAAACAATGCTTCTGGAATAATATTTGTCCTTGTTGGAAGGTAAATCATCTCTTTGCTTTTAGACTTGGATGTGGTAGCAGTTGTTGGTGATACTGGTATCGTTAATTCCTCTAAAATTGTCTCTTTTCCGAAGATAAGTCTTTCCTAGGGGATCTGTTTGATGTGGGAACTGGTGTCTGCATCTGCTCATTCCTAGTCTCCATACTACCCGTTGCATAAGTTCTGACCAATGAAGGATCAGTATAATCATCATTGTCTTTCTCCTTAGCAATATCATCTGTTTTCTCAGCATCATCATCTTACTTTTCATCTTGTTTCTCTTTTTCATTCACCTTATCATCATCAACAACATCTGGATTTACCTTATGACTCTTATCCTAGTACTCAAATCATCATCATCATTAATCATAGAATCAGCAAACTCACTTGCATATGATTCTTCATCTTCATCACCTTCAACCATCTTTTCAATTTCCTCCTCTGCCAATTTCTCTTGTACTTTAGCAACATTTTCTTCTGCTTCAGCAGCTATAGCAGTTTTATGTAGAGCAAGACTTAAAAGAGTTGCTTCAGCAATTTCATCCCTCTCTCTGTCATCATGGGATGGTAGAATTTGATGTTGTGCTTTGTTCTTTTGGCTCGTTGTTACTTTAAGCAACCCTTTGTGGTGATTTATTTCTTCAGCACTTTGCTTCCTCTTCTTCCCCTAATGAACTTAGAAAATCAGTAGTAAGGGTAGGTGTCCTATGGGCTCCAGGTGTAGTCCTATGCGTTCCTTGGGTAGAAACAACCGGTTGTGGTTGATTCATTAGAACAACAACTTTCACAAACATCGTCTCATACTCCTTATAGTCATCAGTGGCAAGAATCTCATTAGTTAAAAATGCATCCAGGATTAGCATCCCTCGAACCGTCACATTCCCCGTAGTATAAACACTCACCAACAAAATATCATCTTTAATGGAATGATAATCCTCTTCAAGTCTTGGAGGAATGGATGGAAACTTCTTTATCAAATCAGTAATTATAAGCTTTGTGAAATGAGAATAATGGATGAAATCCTTCTTCTGAAATACACAGTTATTGAAATCCCACCATGAGAAGAGCAGCATAATCAACATTTGTGTGATTGACCACCGCATGAAAAAGATGAAGTATGTTGATTTTTGTTTAATCTTGCTTAGATGTTCAAGTAGCTCAGCAACAATTGAACACCTTGAAGTTTGGTCTGGCATGGTTGAGCAAGAAACTTCGTATAGAAAGCACTTACTTTATCAACAACACCTTGATAGCCAACACTCTGCATGAAAGATTCAATAATCTCTATGTTGACTGGTGCAACAAATGGATTTTCTGGAGTTTCCACTGGCAGATGAAGAGTATCACAAAACATATCCATAGTGTTAGTGATATCTTAAGTATCCAACTTAAACTTGATTGTGTCTTTGGTGTTCGGCACCTTGCTACCTGTCTTCCGGAATTATTGTAGATACATTATTGAAACATCAACAATAGCAGTGAGAGCATAGCTCAATGGGTGATCAAGTAAAATTTATCCAACAATCTTGTATTCTGGTGAGCATGGGATACTTTGAAGCACATCATAGTTGTTACATCTCCTAATGCTTTGGTATTTGTGGACAAGTTGAGCGGCTGGAATGATTTGTTGATCCATGTGGAATACTGCATGATGACATGAAATGATTAGTAAAATGAGATAAAGTTTATAAAATACACATTGATTTAACATTTTTGTCTCTTTCCACTCTGTCTGTTTTTATATGCTCTTGCAATTCTTTTTGAGCATATTTTGATCATTTTCTTTCTTATGTGCCAATTCTTGCTTTTTTGGGCACATGTCATACGCTTTATTCGTCTTATTCTTTTAATCTCATTTTGTATGCTTTGGCATTTCTTTTTCGAGCATACTTAGATTTGCTTTTTTATGTATGGATTTTATCTCTCTTTCTATTTTGAGTTTCCTCACCAAAAAACATTTGTGAAATGATACTCTTTCAAGAATAATAAAATATACTCTGATTTTGAAATACCAATTTGGTAAAAACATAATTAACGATTGATGTTTAAGAAATATAAGAGTATAACTTTATATTCTCATAAAAACTTTTCTGTAAAAGAGTACCACATTCTGACACAAAGATACGGCTTTTTGATAGAAATTGAGATAACATTTCCAAAATCACAAGTTTTCTAAAGATGTTTGAAAACTATGATTATATAACCAAACTAATGTAAAAAAATCTGGATGGTCACTAAGCCAATCACTACTCATTTTGTTCAGTTGCAGAAAATGGGCTCCTATTACTAATACCCGGACATGACGTAGGGACCATTGATCCCAACTTGTGTACAACAGTTAGGCATAAACATTTTTAACGTTTTTTTTGAAACAAGTCTTTCATAAACTTTAAAATTGACTTCTTGTGACACATGAATCCATGGAGTTCACAAACTGTTGTATCACCATGTTAATTCATTTTTTTTTCATATAATTTAAATCGATTGATCACTGAATGTATATTTTGCTATACAAAACATATTCTTATATACGATATATGGATGGTCAGTAGATTGCTCAATCCTCATCCTGTTAAATTCAGGAAACGATCGTCATCGGACACAATCTTCACCATTTGGCCCATTTATCAATATTGAAATATGATTTTTATAAACTCAAAAATTTATATGGTTTTATGTAAACTACCTTTTTGTTTTTAACGAATTAAGTCCACTTGAGTATTCGTTAAAAATTTAGCCCATTAAATTTGTGTTCCGAAACCCAAATTAAAAAGCCTAATTATGTCTTACGAAACCCATTAATTGGCCCAATATGACATTTACGAAACCTTTCAGCTTTGGCCCAATAACCTGTACGAAACCATTTGTGTGACTGGGCCCAAGTTTTATGATTTTGACGAAACAATTTAGTTAAAACCCTTACGAATCCAAAACTGGGACCAATACTTTCTAAAAACATAATTATCATGAAAATGGTAATGTGAAAGATTGTCTTGTTTCTTCAGCTTATTATTATCATTTTATTCACAATTTAAGGTTGTTCTTATGTCTGAAAGCAAAAGTTCAAGTTTACGAAACCATCATGGTTACGGAAATACCTCATGATTTTAGTTCACAATTGATTATCAGTGATAATTTAATTCCAATCATGTTCTAAGATACTTAACTATGTTTTGCCTCAATCAATTTATCATTTCAAACACTTTCATTTTTACGAAACCCTAGATCTATACGAAACCTATGTTAACAATCAATTAAAGTAGTTAATCACAAAAGAAATCAAATAGATCACGTTTCTTACGTTTGATTATCATTGAGAACTGAAAGAACAATTTGGATCGTTTTTTCTAAGTACGGAAAGATCAAAATTTGCAAAAAAAGGATTTTACAAAAACCAGTCACTGTATGTGTACGAAATTAACAGTGTTACGGTATGAAACCTGTTTCTTTTATACTCTGAAAATAAAACTTTGCATTTTTGACATTTTCAGTCCCTCTAGTTACTTTCGTAAACATTATTAGCCCATACGAAACTATCTTTTGTATTTTGACATTTTTAGTCCCTCTACTTTCTTTCGTAAACATTAATAGCCCATACGAAACTATCTTTTGCATTTTGCACTTTCAGTCCCTCTACTTACTTTTATAGACTTTAATATCCTAAAAGAATTTCATAACTCCCCCTTGAGGTTTAGACCTATTTTCACAACAAACCTTTTGAATTATTTTGTTGTTATTAAGTTCCGTTTTTTTATCAAAAGAATTTCATAACTCCTCCTTGAACAAATATCATTTGAAATTTCTTTCCTTTTGATAAAGATTTTGTTCAAAAAGAAGTTATTTTTGCTTTTGAGAACACATTTTTGATTTTCTGATGATGAAGTGACTGAAAAATTTATAACTCCCCCTCAATAAGATATCGAATTAAAGGACTTATCGAGAGATAGTTAATTTTGTAGTTTTGAACACTCTTGAGAAGATTTTGAAAAATCAAGAATTTCATAACTCCCTCTTGAATAAATATCTAATTAAAGAACTTATTCAAGAGATTGTTACTTTTTGCTATTTTTCACACTTGAATTTTTCAAAATTGATGATTTTTGAAAGATGTTTTTAAAGAAATCCTCATTTTGTGAATGGATTATGATTACAAAACACATATTTTAGCAGTTGAAGATCATTTTATGATTGATTTACACCCCCTTAGTTCATGATACATTTTAGCATTTAAAGAACCACTTTTTGTGAAAACAATATCATGAAACTGATAAAAACGAGAAGATATGTGTTTGTATCATTTAAATTATATTTTTTTGTTTTTGTAATTTTCAAATTTTTATTTGTTTTTTGTTTTTTAAGAAAAAGAGAAAAAAAAATTAATATTTTTGTTGTTTTTAATTTTCCAATTTTGTATTTTGGTTTTGAAATATATTTACAAAAGTTTTTGATTATGGCTTTTCATTCAAGAAGATAACTTTGCCAGACGTTCCAACTCAGTTGGAGTCATACATCTCATACCAATCCTGTGAACTAAATACTCAAACCTTTCTCTTGGAAGGGCTTTAGTAAATAGATCAGTAAGTTGGTATTCCATCCCGACAAAGTAAAGTTCAATTGTACCTTTTTCAACATGCTCCTTGATAAAATGATAACGGATGTTAATGTGTTTTGTACGTAAATGTTGTACCAGATTGCATGATATGGCAATTGAACTTCTTGAGTCACTGTACATTGGAATCTTGTTGTAACAATATCCATAATCAAGCAGTTGCGTTCTCATCCAAATGACTTGTGCGCAGCATGCTGACAAAGATACGTACTCAGCTTCCGCAGTTGACATAGCTGTACAATCCTGCTTTTTCGATGACCACTTGACTAGCTTGTCTCCCAGAAACTGAAGTCCTCCAGATGTGCTTTTTTAATCGTCAGGAACCCCTGCTAAATCTGCATCTGAATACGCAATTAGCTCAAATCCAAAATCCTTCGAGTACCACAATCCCTTGTTAATGGATTGTCGGAGGTACCGAAAGATCCTTTTGACCTCTTTGAGGTGTTTCTCAGTTGGGCATTCCTGATAACGTGCACATACAAATGTTGCAAATGTAATATTTGGTCGACTTGCAGTGAGATACATGAGTCCTCCAATCATACTACGGTATTTAGTTTGATCAGTTGGAGTACCCTGTAAATCTGCATCGATTTTGGCAGTAGCCATTGGTGTCGTAACAGTATCACATTTTTCCATCCCATGTTTTCTAAGAAGCTCCATAGTGTATTATGATTGGTTTAAGAAAATTCCACGAGGGGATTGATAAATCTGAAGTACTAGAAATAACTTCATCTCACCCATCATTAACATTTCAAAGTTATATTTCCTTAGTTTTGCAAATCTGTTTGAGAAAATTAGATTTGTAGAACCAAAAATAATGTCATCGACATATATTTGAACTAATAAAATGCCATCCCCGTGTCTTCCTGTGAAAAGTGTTGAATCAATAATACCTTTTGTTAAATGGTGTTCAATTAAGAAGGAAGAAAGCTTGTCATACCATGCTCGAGGGGCTTGTTTGAGACCGTACAGAGCTTTCTTGAGACGATAAACATGGTTAGGAAAGTTTGGATCTACAAATCCATCGGGCTAACTTACAAAAACTTCTTCTTTCAATGAACCATTCAGGAATGCGATCTTCACATCCTCAGGTATATAGTAAAGTTCTTATGAGCCGCGTAAGCCACAAACATGCTCACAGCTTCTAGTCGTGCTACTGGAGCAAAAACGACTCCTCAAAATCTATTCCTTCTTGTTGACTATAACCCTTTGCAACGAGACGTGATTTGTTCCGAATGATCATGTTTTCAGCATCCATTTTGTTTTTACAAAGTCGTTTTACCTTGATTCATGTCTGGCTTTAGATAATGGAACAAGTTCCAACACATCTAATCATTTGAACTGATTAAGTTCATCTTGCATGGTTTGATCCAACTATGATCAAGCATAGCTTCCTCGATGTTTTTAAATTCAATAAGACTCACTGTGAGTGCATACATACACAACTCTGCATCAGTTCAGAGTCTATTTCATGTTTGAACTGGCTTGGAAGGGTCACCAATCACTTGTTCAATTGGATAATTCTTAGCCTATTTATCAGTGTAGCGATGTTGTTGATGGAACTCATGCATGTTTGACGGGTTCTGATAGTTTGAAGATGACTCAGCTTGTTCGAACTTAGGAATTTCAAAAGAATGCATGATAGTATTCCGTCAAGTTTTGTAACGTCTTCTTGAATTTGTTTATCAAAATGAGTTTCCAAGACTGGTGTTGATGATTCTTGTGTGATTGATTCTTCTAAAGAAGTTACCATTTGAGGAGCATCATTATTTTCAACAATAATTGAAGATGGTGGTTAAGTGACTTCATCATCAAGAGTATTTGCAGCAGAATTATTTGACACTTAGAAAGTACTAGGCGCATAATATTTTTCATATAGAGGACCAAACAAGTTATCCAAGTCTTGTTGTGACGCTATTTCATTCAGTTCTTCTGCTTGTAAATCTTTGAATTCGTAGTAGTTTTGACGCGGTCCCTGAATTGTTGCATTCAGGAAGCCATAGTTGTGGTTCATCAAATTTGACACCGATTTGTTTTAAATTATCTTTGGTTTGGGCGGTTTTAAAACGATTAGACCTCTTGATGATCAGATAGATACAAAGATAACATGTCAAACCTTCTGGTTACTTTTTCCCAAAGATCCTCCACGCTTCATTTGTTGGATATACAAAGAGATCCAAACCATGAAAGTATTAAACATTTGGGTTTTCTTCTCGAAATAAGTTCCTAAGGAGTTTTGTTGTTGACCGAGTATGTACAAGAGAGCGTTTTGAGTAAAGCAAGCGAGCAGCCTAGCTTCGGCCCTAAAGAAATTCTGGAGTTTTAGTAAAAAATAGCATTGTGCGTGTAGCCTTGACTAGTGTATGATTTCTTCGTTCAACAACACCATTTTGTTAAGGCATTCGAGCAGTTGAGGTATGATGAACAATGCCTAGCTTTGCTTAAAATGACCGCAATTTCTCATTCTTGAACTGAGTTCCATTATTAGTTGGAAGCTTTAGAATTTGAGCCTTTAGATTTCATTGAACATGATTAATGAAATTGATGATCATATCTGGAGCCTCATCTTTGATACGAGGAAAGTATACCTAGGTGTATCGAGAATAATCATCATCGATCACTAGAATATATCTCTTGCCATTGATACTTTCTACCCTCATTGGCCTACACAAATCCATATGAAGTAACTATAGTTTGAATTTCGTGTTTGGAACCAATTTTGATAGAAAGGAAGCTTTCTTGCTTTTTCCTTGCTCACATGCTGAACATACGTTGATTCGTTATCATACTTAATTTTGGGGGGGGGAAAGGGGGGCCCCCATCAACAGTTCTTTTTGACGTAAGTTGATTAATGGTACCAAAATTCAAATGAGAAAGCCTTCAGTGCCATAACCAAGATTATATTGATGTTGCTTTAGACATTAAGCATACTAGAGAAAAAGCTGCCAACTCAGAAATGGAGATGGTGTAGAGATTAGATTCTTGAGAACTGGTAAGCAAATCATCACCCTCCAAATTCCGAACATATCAAGTGCTTAAATGAAAGGCTACTTCCAAATCTCCATCACAAAATTGTCCAGCAGAAAATAAGTTGTGTCCTAGGCCCTCAACGTAGTATACATGACATACCATGAGATTGCCTTGAACATAATCTCCATATCCAGTGATTGCTGTGAAGTGATCATTCCCGAAGCGGACTATTCCCATGAATTTCTCAACAAATTTTTTTAGAAGTTTTAGATTACTAGTCATATGCTTCGAGCACCTGCTATCAACAATCTAAAGGACAAGCTGGATCACCTGCATCACATGAAACAAATGCAGATGGAAGAGTGGACAGTTTGGCTACCCATTTCTGAGTGGTTACCGGTGTTTTTTATTTTATTCGAACACTAGTACTACTCTTTGTTTCACTAGGTAGTTATTGAGCAGTTTAGCTCTTTGGTGTCCAATTAAAACATTGTTGGTGTTCAAACCATTTTGCCACTTTCTACTTGTTGCAATTTTGTTTTTCATGTAATTGCTAAGTGTCCTACTTTGACTAGAATCAAAAGATAGCGGTAACACACTAGAGACCTTATTTGTTGATGTTGTGGTTTTAGCAAGACTCAATCTAGATTTTGCAACTACAGAAGTAGCTCATAAATTCTTAGATTTCTCTGCTATGGGGGTAGTGAATAAGGCTCTTTTTACACTAGAATTCCTAGACAAAGTATAACGAGCAACACATTTTTCATGAGAAAGTAAAAACGCATCTTTTCCACAAGAAACACAAACAATATTCGAACCGTCATTAACAACATTTACAGTCTTGGTACTTAATACACTTGCGTTTGATTGACATACATCTGAAAGCATTGTTTCACGCTTATTAGAATCTATGCTAACAATACTTGACATCTTCCGAACATGTGCAGATGGTCTTTTATCAGTTTTGCTCTTCAAGACTCTATCCTTTGATTTAGTTTCCTTATACTTTTGTCTTCTAACACTATTAGAACTTTCTACACCTGTGAAATTACAAACATTGATGTTAGTTTTAGAATCTGGTGTTTGTGTCTCTATTTTTATGATTCTATACATTCCTCTTACAAGTACATTCTATGTTTTTAGGCAATGGTGTTACATAAAGAAGTGTTCTTGAGGTCTCAGATTTTTCAAACTTAGTGATCACAGTCTTTCCCTTGTCAACGGTTTGAAGCTTATTCTTGAGTTCAAAGATTGTTATCAAAAGATACTGATTCTGAGCACGCACATCAGCATAAGCATATGTCTTTTGATTAACATGTTCAATAACCTCATCAAGCTCTTTTTAATGTTGAGTCCATGTTGCTTTTATTGAATTGAAAAGCTTTTGATATTCAAGTTTGATATTTTCTCTTTCTTTAACAACAAAATCCACTTGAGTTTTTAGCAACACGTTCGCATCATTTATTATTGATAATTTTGACTTCCAAGAGACGTCACAAGCCATTTTCTCTTCTGATGTTGTAATTTGAGTTCAGAATCAATACTTTGAGCTTGTGATCGCTTAAAATAATTGATGTGTGTTTTCCAAGCTTTAAATTTATAATAACTAGAAATACTGATTTTTACTAAAAACACAACATTCGGTCAAGTATACCCTATTAAAGTGTAATATAGTATTTGGTAAGTCCAAGTCGTTCCACGGGATTTGTAGTAATTCACAAATTGTTTACCAAGTAACAAAGCTAATTGATTGTCACGGATCAAATAGCCAAAACGTGTGTAAAGCAAGCAAGATACCAAGGTATGATCCGCATAACATAATAGATATAGATAGAGCAAGACTTTATATAAACAAAGCATACAAGTCATATATGACGGGTAATCATAATAACAAGCATATCTACCAATGATAACATAGAATCCTTTCGACCTATATACTACATCATCACGAGCACATTAAGAATGGTTTATATCAAATATGCATACATATGAATTCCTCCTAACCCGGTCGATCAACATAAGGAAGGGTCTTAAACATAATTCTACTTGGGTTATTTATCAATTTACCACACAATTCTCACAAGTATGATATTGACATGCCATAGACAAACGATTCAAAATACATCAAGACAATTAACCCTTTCAGCCTATTTCAATTGCAATGATATACCAAAAGATAAACAAGGATTCAAGCAAGATAACATCGAATTCATAAACATGTATATTCATAAGTCATAGCAAAATCATCCAAATATTATTCATGTTTCACATATTGGAACAAAGTATCAATACTAATATTTCGACTAACATAACCACCAACCCAAAACTAACAATTCCATGATCAACCAACAACCAAATGCTACTGAGATAAACGGAAATATGTCACCTAACTTCTGGAAATTCAACAACGTGTCACCAAATGGAGTGTTTGGTAACAAGGTTTATGGTAGTGATTTTAGGAAAATTTGGTGTGAATCCTCTAAGAATCAAAGTAAGAAGTGTTAAATTCTAGAAACGGATGATATGTAGGCTAGATATGGTGTTAGAACTCTAGAAATTCATAGCTATGGTGGTGGTTTTTGGTGGTAGTATGGCGGTGAGATGGTGGTAAGTGGCGGATTAAAGGGGTGTTTGGATCATTGGATCCAAGGATCCTCACCACTCCTTACTCCTCTCCAAAGGCTCTAATGAATGTATGTGTGCAAGATATAAGTTTGTGTGAGAGATATATGAAATGGGAGAGCCAAGGAGGGTATTTAGAGGCTGTTCGGGGGTCAAAGTGCACCGCACAAACTTATTTATGTGCCACACTTAGTGAGTTAATGCACTTAGCATTTAATTGCCTTTAATTTTTCCACAGACTGAAAAGTGCACCGCACTTTGGTAAAACCGCCGCACTTTTGTTCCTTTCAGCACTTGGCCTTTTTCAAGGTTGTAGATAATTGAATTCTTCGCGTAGCCGCTTGAACCAACTAAAACGGAGTTCGTATAACCGAGTTATGGCCAAAACAGTGAACAGGTGTCAGGAGATCATGAACTTTAGTTATTTCTTCGTTTAAGCTTCAAATCTTCGTGTAATCTTTCGTATTCTTCCCCGACACATTCCAAGAACCTATGATAGCAAATATACTCGATTATATACCAATAGTTCTTATATTTAACCAATAAGTATACATAAAATCATTGATAACGCATATAAAAACATGTATAATTTGAGCGTTATCAAATCCCCCCACATTTAAAACTTTGCTTGCCCTCAAGATATATATATAATTATTGATAACCCAAGAACCTACAATAGCAAATATACTTTATTCTATACCAAAAGTTCTTATAATTAACCAATTTATATATATAAAATTATTGATAACCCAAGAACCTAAAATAGCAAATATACTCTATTCTATACCAATAATTCTTATAATTAACCAATTTATATATATATAACTATTGATAACGCATATAAAAACATGTATAATTAGAGCGTTATCAAATCCTCCCACACTTAAAACTTTGTTTGCCCTCAAGCAAATCTAAAAAAAGAAATTTTATAAACAAGGTCGTAGGTGACAAGGCAAGGAAATTTGTTTTATATATATATTTTAAAATTTTGATATTTTTTTTATTTTTAAAAAATTTTATTGGGTGTGAAATTTTCGAAAATATTTTTAGTTTTTGTAACAAATAAGTGCAAAAGGCGCAAGCACCCCCCGACACTTAAGGGTTTGCTTGCCCTCAATCAAAATATGGAAAATAATAAGCTTTACAAAACAAACACAGAATTATGAAAAATATTTTTGGATTTTCAATATGTGAAAACAGAGATGTTTGACAATACCCAACGATCTTCAAGCTGCCATAACATGACGAAGCACCTCACGAATAAGAAAAAGTATAATTCACTCAAACACTCGTATGTGATGTAATAGAGGATAAAAGGACAAATCACACTCAATTGCTCAGACATGATCTATTTCATACCATAGGCTTGTCCAAGAAACAAAACTGCACCGACATGGCGTAAGCACCAGGTATAAATATCAAAAGAAGACTTTTATTCGGGTTGTACGTTAGGCTAAGGTTAATAAAGGGTATGAAAATCATGGGAAACTATAAACTCAATTGGGTTTATATATACATGTCGACAAGTCCAAGAAACCCATGTTGCTAGTTACGACAATCCACAAACCCATGAGGTTATCGAACCTCTCATCAATGTATCTGACACATATCATATTATATCAATACGCCGTAAATGCCAACAACAATCCAGCTGTTATTCATCATTTTTCTTTTTCTCTTTTTTTCTTCTTTTTTTCGAATTTTCTTTTATTCCACTTTTTTTTAATTCTTCCACCAACTAACAATTCCCCCACACTTGTGATAAGAATACACCACAAAAAATACGAAATACGGAGTTTGCAACCGTCGTCTTTATTGAAATGGCACAACACTTATAGCAAAGTGCGAACAAACTATCAGCAAAAATCATCCAATCATACCGAGCAACTAGCAACCAACCATGAAGACTTTCGACAAGGGTTAAGGCTAGGCTAAAGGTTAGATTTTTGTATTTTTTATTTATTTTAGTGGATGAGAAAAATGAATAGAATGGCTCAGCGGGTTAAACTAGGAGTATCTAGCACTAAAGATGAGTGCTAACATAAGGTTTTATTTGGGTGGTTAGCTAATCAGTGTAATTAGCTAAATGAATAAATGAAATGGAATGACCATTTGGGTTAAGTCCTAAGTTGCCTCTTTATCACATAAAAACACCTATATCACGCGAACGTGATCTCACTGCGGTCTCGTAATGATTATCAAGCACAAGTTCTAGAATTAATAAATCACCGCACACACTAATTAAAGTGTAATCAATCATAAAATACGATGTCTATATACAAAAAAAAAAGGGCCCTCAAAATCCTCACATATTTACTAGAATGGTTATAAATGCGCAAGTAATGTTATCAATCCCGAGTCGGATCTGCTTTATCAACCGGGACACATCTCTGGTTTTAAAACTTTATTTATTTACTAAGTTTTTTTATTCTAATATATTAACCTAAGTGGCAAAAAATTAAAAACAAGAAAAAAATTTTAGATTACAGAGGGCGAACAAAAGTTTATACTTTTAATAATGAGTCTGATTTTCAGATTTATTTTCGCCCCACACTTAAGTTAAGCATTATGCGTAATCAGAAAATAACTTAAAAGTGGGACAAACGGGAATAACAAATTTAAGAGAAACGAGACTTCTCGGGGCTCATAAGTGCTCGGTTGAATTCTGAAAGATACGACGCGAAACAGAACGCCGTCATGTTAACTACCACATGTAATTTTATACTTGTAAAATATATCATCCTCAAGTGATAAACTTACACCATCCAGCATCCACCTGCTTATTTAATCTGCAAAATAAACTAACTACAAAAACAGTAAAATACTAAAGCACACTTTCTTAGGCACCACGATTGCATTTAGCGTATGCAACAAGCCTTTAAACCCTTCGGTGGCCCGAGTAGACGAGTTATAGTCTCGTGAGGGTTTTCAGCGAACACACCCACAAAGTTCAAAATCATATCTTTTTTATATATTTTTCTTTCATTAAATTTTTTATTTATATACATTTTAGTAAAACAAGCATACATAAAACATTACGAAATAAAAAATAACATAGAAAGAAAAATATAATTAAAAAAACAAAAAAAAAAAAAAAAAAAAAAAATACTAATATCAAACACTCAAACCCACATATAGTAAAAAAAAAAAATGGCTAAAATAAATCATATGCATTTTTTTGGTTTTAAGACAAACACATATATCAAACACATAATTATTATTTAAGGTTTAAAACGATAATTACAAAATTACTATTATTATTATTATTATTATCAATTATTTTAATTTTTTTATATATTTAAAAAAAATTCAGAACAAAAGTGCGGCGTACTTATAAACTATTTTTTATAATTTTTCAAATATTCAAAAAACTAGCGCGGCAAAAATTTAACAAAAGTGCGCCGCACAACGATATTAGTGCGGCGTCTTATTATGACAGAAAACAATTTTTTTTACACTTTATTAGTTACAAACACATATATAATCGCATAAACAAACACAAACAAACCAAGTAAACAAAAGGAAATAGGAAACTCTTTTTTTTAGATTTTATAATTTTTTTAACTTTTTTATTTTATTTTATATATGTTCATACTTATAAATACACAAGCAAAGAAACATGCAAACACAAAATAAAATACATAACACATTACAGATAAATAGTCATACAAACACATAGACAAGAACATTATTAAAAAAAAGAAACTTCTTTTTAGATTTTTATAGTTTTTAACACTTTTACATAATAATGCAAAGAAACACACATAAACAAGCAAACTAAGATGCATTAAAAATAAAGACATTTAACAATTATTCACATAACATAAAAAAATGCATAAGGTTTATTTTTATACAAAACTGACTCTTTTTGTTATTGCAGGTGCAAAGTGCGGCGCACAAAATTAATTGTGCGGCGTACTTACTGCCAAATTTTCAAAGATTTTATTTTTCACAGATGAAAATGCAGAACATAAACAAACTAACAAAACACATTTATTATTATTTCAACAGGTAACAATGTCATGAAAACAAAAAAAGCAAAAACAATTTAGAAATAAAATCTTTTTTCGGTTATTTGTCTAATGACATCTAAATATTCACAAAATTACAAGGCATATAATCAGATAAAATAGGATTTCAAATTATCACATACCTATGACTAACAATTTAGGGGTTTTGTGTGATTTTTGGTTTTGGTTTTAAATCAAATCTTGCTGGTGAAAATTCTGCAGAAAGTGCGGCGTACTTTCTGGGTTTTTTTAGAAAAACCGACGCACAAACTGGATGTGCGGCGTACTTCCTCAAGAATTTTGGGTCAGTTTGCCAGAAAACTGTACGGCGAATGAAAAGAGGATTATCAGAGGATAAGTGCGGCGGTTTTGGTGTGAAACCGATGCACTTGGGCATAAACCTGCAAAATAAGAAACGAGAACAGGGGAAGTGCGGTGCACACATAAAGATGCGCGTCGTACTTTCTGCAACAGGAGACATATTTTAAGATTTTAACGAGATTTAAACACACGTAAGATGCACAAGACTAGCAAACAATCTGCAAACAACTAAACAAATCCCCGGCAGCGGCGCCAAAAACTTGATGTGTGTTTTTACAAGCTTTAAATTTATAATAACTAGAAATACCCATTTTGACCAAAAACACAATATTCGGGCAAGTATACCCTATTCGAGTGTAATATAGTATTAGCTAATCCAGTCTGTTCACTGATTGACATTAACTAGATTGTTTATCAAGTAACAAAGCTAATTGATTGTCACGGGTCAAATAGCCTAAACGTGTGTATAAAGCAAGCAAGTAACAAGGCATGATCCACATAACATAATAGATACATATATAGCAAGACTTTATATAAACAAAGCATACAAGTCATATATGACAGGTAATCATAATAACATTGCATATATACCAATGATAACATAGAATTCCTTTTCGACTAAAACTAACATTATCACGAGCGTATTAAGAATGGTTTATATCACATATGCATACATATGAATTCCTCCCAACCCGGTCGGTCAACATAAGGAAGGGTCTTAAACATTAGTCTACTAGGTTTTTTATTCAATTTACCACACAATTCTTACAAGTAGATGTTACACGCCAAAGACAACGGCTTCAAAATACATCAAGGCAACCAAACCCTTTTGGCCTATTTTAATGCAAGATGATATAACCAAAAGATAAACAATTAGCCAAGCAAAACAACAACAAATTCATAAACATATTTATTCCATAAGTCATAGCCAAAAACTTCTAAATAACATATAATGATTCCACAATGAGAACAAAGTAACAATACCAAAATCTTGACTACAACAACCACCACCGCAAAACTAATAGATATTCAAAGATCAACCAACCACCAAATGCTACAGAGATAACCCCAAATATACCAAGTAACTTCTGGGAAATCCCACAATAATAAACACCAAATAGAGTTTTTGGTAACAAGGTTTATGGTGATGATTGTTTGGGAAATATACATTCATACTAGTACCGTTAGTGATAATACTTTAGTAACCGATAGTTAAAGGTTAGTACTGAGACAGAACAAAGTGTTAAGTACTAGCTCAGATAGTTAGTACCGTTAGTAGAAAAAATTAGTACTGTTTAAGAGATATGTAATGAAAGAATAAATATAGGAAACATATATGTAATAACTTTCTACGCGTTTTGTAAGCATCTGTTAGGTTACCCTTGTCTATAAAGGAATCCTAAGTCATAGTTAGAATCATCAGTTCATATATATCTCATACTAATCATTCTCATAGTAAGTAATCTGTAATCAACATTAACAGATTAATAGAAATCAAAATTTTAGTATATTCATTGTTCTTCTTGAATACTATTGTGTAGATTCCGCAAATACAATAAGTAATCATATCAGTGTTTTCTCTATAGTCCAATCTGTAATTGTAACAAGTTAGGCTATCACCCTTAGCAGGCGTAAAGATCTTTCATTTTGGGACTCACAAGTGGTATTCAGAGCATGTGAGAAACACTGAGAAAAAGAAAACAAAAACCATATAAATCCTATCTTATAAAACCGAATAATGTCTGGTTCACAAGATGATATTTCAACGCGACCAACCACCACCACCACCATCATTATCACAAACACCACCATCACAAAAAACTCCTCGCACTGTCTCAACCATCAAACTTCCTATTCTCAAGAAGGGAGAATACGATATATGGGCCATGAAAATGGAACATTATTTAGCCCATACCAACTTATCCTATCTTGTGAAGTTTTACAAAATAGAAATGGACCCTGTATCAATCACCAAAAAATAATAAATACACAAGGTCAAATCAAGTTATCTGCCTCTAAAAGACTGCAGAAGAGAAATCCAATCCAAGAAGAGAGAAAGCAAAAGCTAGGACCAATTGCATATGTGCATTACCAAAGATCAACATGCCCTCAATTTATAAAATGACTAATGCAAAAGAGATGTGTGAAGCCATCAAATCTAATTTGGTGGAAATGACGAATCAAAGAGGGGAGGGGGGGGATTGGGGGGGGGGGGGTATGCATAAGTATACTTAAAGCAACAGTTTGAAGTGATTCTTTGTATCAAACTTAGAAGGCTGACATAAAGGGCTAAGACAGGTTTCAAGTCTTCTGAGTCAAATAGAGATTCATGGGGCAGGTTATCCATTGAGGATGCCAATCAGAAATTCCTTAGATCTCTACCTCTACCTGGTCTTAAGTTTTTCCTTAAACATGAGGGACCAAGCCAAGAGTGACAGTCTCAAGCTTTGATGACTGTATTAATAATCTAAGAGTCTTTGAGAATGATGTAAAAGGCTCTACTGCATCATCCTCTAGCACCAAAAAATTCATTTGTCTCTGAGAACACCATATAACTTAATGGATGTTAGACCAGCTTATGAGTTTTTTTCTAATACCCAGGTCAAAACTCACAGTATGTAATAAACTTCATCATACTCCTTACATGCGAAATCAATCCAGTTGCCCTCAATTGGATCATGAGGACTTAGAACAGCTAGATAATTTGACTTAGAAGAAATGGACTTGAAATGGAAGGTGGCTATGATTTCAATGAGAATGAAAAAGTTCTACAAAAAGACTGGTAGAAAGCTACAATTTGATGCAAAAGAACCAGTTGGTTTTGATAAAACCAAAGTCGAGTGCTATAATTGCCACAAGACAGGCCATATTTTGCTAGAGAGTGTAGAACCAAGGGAAATCAAGATAGTAGGAGGATAGATGATTGAAAACACTGGCAATAGGATGGGAGAAGAACTGGTAAGCAGGAGGACTCTAAAGCATTGGTGACTATTTGATAGGAGAAGGTGAAGATGGACCAGTCACTCAGTAGAAGAAGAAGATATGCTTTGATGGCTTTGCAACAACTCCAGAGCTCAGACACAGAGGTAACTTCTTGTTCAAATGAGTTGGGTTAAAAAAAAAAGGAGTCTTATGCTAAACTTAAAAAACTGTATGAAGCACAGAGAGAACAACTTAGTGATGCAAGCATAGAAATAAAGGCATATACTCAAGGTCTAAAGAAAGTTGAAGCACAATTAGTTGCTCATCAACAAGGTCAACTTTGGTATGAAGAAAAGATAAGGTTTATGAAAATAGACTTAGATGATAAAACTGATGTTCTAACATACCATAAGAAACTATTAGCAGAAGCTCAAAAAGAAAAAGAAGATTTAAAAGCTAAAGTAGAAAAATGGCACAACTCTTCTAAAAATCTTGGTAAACTGCTAAATAAGGGGGCCCAAATGAGTGCTATGAAAAAATTTAGGCTTGGTTATGGTGGATCACAAATGATGGTATTTTGAGCTATGAAAATGAAGTTTTACAAAGTGTTAATTATGAGTAAGAAAAATGAGTTAGAAAATCAACCTTTGTATGATAGGTTTGTTACAGCAGGAGGAATGCATGCTGTACCCCCACCCATAATAGGGAATTACATGCCATTTGGACCTGATGTAGAAATAGATTACTCACAATTTTCATATGGTCCAAAACAATCTCAAACTAGTGAATCTGAAACCCAAACCAGTGATTTTGATATCTGTGAATCAGATTGTAGTGTTGAAATACATGAATCTTTTCCTGAACCAACTGTAAATGAACCCAAAGTAGTAAATCAACCTAAGGTTTGGTCTGATGCTCCTATCATTGAGGAGTATGAATCAGATAGTGAAGATGAACATGTGTCTCAACCTACAAAAGAACAGGAACAACCTAGTTTTGCTAGTACTAATAAGCAAGTAAAACTCATAGGAAAACGTTAGAATCAATCACTTATAGTTAAAATCCAAAGTTGACAAGAAAGGTTGGGATATGGGTTTATTGCAAGAGCATGTTTTGTATGTGGAGTCTTGAAAGTCATCTAATTAGAGATGTGATTTTCCATAAAAGATGATGGCCTAAACAACCGAGTTAAAGCAATAGCATAAGGAAGAAGTCTAGTCAAATGGAGAAATAGACCAATTTGGAATAATGTGCAAAGAGTGAATCATTAAAACCAATTTGTTCCTACAGCAGTACTAACTAGAACTGGCAAAATTCCAGTTAATATTGCTAGAGCTAGCGGTACTAACAATGTTAGTACTGCTAGACATAATGTTAACAGTCAGACGGTACTAACTAATGCTGCCAGGAAAATTAGTACAGTTAAACCTTTTGTGAATAGAGTTAGACCAAAAACTGTTTTTCATAAAACTCATTCACCATTAAGAATGCCTTCTAATAACACAACAGCACTTAGAACAAATTTTTCAAAACAAAAGGTTAATACTGCTGAGGTAAATGCAGTTAGTGCTATTTGGGGTAAAAGGGAAACTGTTGTTAAGCCCTCAGCAGGTTGTAATTGGAGACCAAAAAGACATTACTGGTATAAAATCTCCAAATACAATGGTGGATCAAGACCTAGAGATTGTGCTACTTTCAAAGATCCACTAGGCAGACTCAAGCCCAAACAGGCTTGGGTCCCTAAGAGAATCTAATCTCTTTATTTGATGTGCAGGATTATCCACAGAGAACTTTACAGAACAAAGGGATTGTTGATAGTGGATGTTCCAGGCACATGACTGGAAACAAGGCCTATCTTGCTGAATATCAAGACTTTAATGGTGGCCCTGTTGCTTTTGGAGGAAGTAAAGGTTACATAACTGGTAAAGGTAAAATAAAAACAGGAAAGTTAGATTTTGAGGATGTGTGCTTTGTGAAAGAACTATATTAACAAACAAGAAATAAGAAAAAGCTTTTTTAGATTTTATAAGAGTTGTTTAACTTTTTTACATAATTCAAATTCAAACACTCAACACACAAACACAAACAAGCAACCTATGATGCATAGATGAATACAAACATATTACAAGTATTCACATAACATAAAAAGAAAGTGCAACTGATTTATTTTTATACAAAATTTTTTGTATGCAGGAGAAAAGTGCGGCACACAAAGTTAATTGTGCGGCGTACTTACTGCAATATTTTTCTAAAATTTTTCTTTTTATTTTAATTTTTCACATAGTCAATGCAAGGAAAATATAAAACAAACTAATAACCAACAAAAACGACTCACATGTTTTATTATATAAACAGGAACATGTCAGAAAACAAAATAAGCAAAAATAATTTAGAAAAAAAAAATCTTTTTGGTTTCTTTTTTTTCGACTGACAAACTAAATATTAACAAAATTACAAGGCGTATAATCAGATAAAATATCACATACCTGAGACTAGCAATTTGAGGGTTTTGTTTGGGTTTTGGTTTTAAATCAGATTATGTTTGTGAAAATTTGCAGAAAGTGCGGCGTACTTCCTGGATTTTCAGGAAAACCGGCGCACAAATTGTATGTGCGGCGTATTTCCTGAGGAAAAACGATTTTTTGGGTTTCGTTTTCCAAAAAACGGTATGGCGAGTTTATAAATGTTGATTTTTAAAATAGGCACGGCGATTATGGTGTGAAACTGGCGCACTTCAGGTATAAACCTGCAAAATAAGAAAGGGGAAGTGCGGCGCACAAGGTTAATTGTGCGCCATACTTTCTGCAACAGCAGACATATTTTAACAGATTTTAGGAGATTTAAACACACGTAAGATGCACAAGACTAGCAAACAATCAGTAAACAACTAAATAAATCCCCGGCAGCGGCGCCAAAAACTTAATGTGTTGTTTTACAAGCTTTAAATTTATAATAGCTAGAAATACCGATTTTTACTAAAAACACAAACATTTTCGAGGCAAGTTATACCCTATTCGAGTGTTCTAATATAGTATTAGGTAAGTCCATGTTCGTTTCCACAATGATTTTGTAGCAATTCACAGATTGTTTATCAAGTAGCAAAGCTAATTGATTATCGCGGGTCAAATAGCCAAAACGTGTGTATAAAGCAAGCAAGGAACAAGGTATGATTCACATAACATAATAGATAGAGATAGAGCAAGACTTTATATAAAAGAAATCATGCAAGTCATATATAACGGGTAATCATAATAACAAGCATATCTACCAATGATAACATAGAATCCTTTCGGCCTATATACTATATCATCACGAGCGCATTAAGAATGGTTTATATCAAATATTCATAAATATGAGTTCCTCCCAACCTGATCGGTCAACATAAGGAAGGGTCTTAAACATTATTCTACTTGGGTTATTTATCAATTTACCACACAATTCTCACAAGTATGATATTGACACGTCATAGACAAACTGTTCAAAATACATCAAGACAATTAACCCTTTCGGCCTATTTCAATTACAATGATATACCAAAAGATAAACAAGGATCCAAGTAAAGATAACATCGAATTCATAAACATGTATATTCATAAGTCATAGCAAAATCATCCCAATATTATTCATGTTTCACATATTGAGAGCCAAAGTAACCACTACAATATTGACTAACCATATCACCACTCCCAAAACTACAATTCCATGGTCAACCAACAACAAATGCTATAAGATAACCGGAACTATGTCACTAGCTTCTGGGAAATTTCAACAACATATCACCAATTGGAGTGTTTGGTAACAAGGTGTAGGGTGATGATCCCTTAAGAGAGTTTGGTATGAATCCTCTAAAAATTAAAGTAGAAAGTGTTTAGATTCTAGAAATGGATGATATGTAGGCTAGATATGGTGTTAGAACTCTGGAAATTCGTAGCTATGGTGGTGGTTTGTGGTGGTAGTATGGTGGTGAAATGGTAGTAAGTGGCGGACTAAAGGGGTGCTTGGATCATTGGATCCAAGGATCCTCACCACTATTTCCTCCTCTCCCAAAGCTTTAGAGATTGTGTGTGTAAGTGTATGAAGAAATTGTATAAGAGATATATGAAACATGGGGAGAGCATGAGGGTATTTATAGGCTATTCGGGGGCCAAGTGCGCCGCCAACATTATTTCGTGAGCTCCGCACTTAGGGAGTAATGCACTTAGCATTTACATTACATTTAATTTTCTCCTCCGACCTCAAAAGTGCGCCGCACTTGTGGGGTTTTAAAAAATATCGAACTTTGTGTGTTTAAAGGGACTTTTCTCACTTCTGGTGAAAAGGTGCCGCACTTTCTGAAGTACGGGCATACTTTTGGTGTTTTTGCAAGTTGGCTTTTTCCATGGGTTGTAGGATAATGAATTCCGCTCGCTTGGCCGCTGTGTGAACCAACTAAAATAGAGTCGTATTTTGTGGGGGGGACCGAGTTTGACTAAAACAATGATCAGGTGCGGAAGCATTCAGCTTGAGTTTACTTCATCGTTAAATCTTCACATCTTCGTGTATTCGTCCGTTTTCTTCCATGACATGTTCCAATAACCTACAATGACAAATATATTCTATTCTATACCAAAAGTTCTTATAATTAACCAAATTAGATATATAAAAGCATTGATAACGCGTATAGAGACATGTATAATTTAAGCGTTATCAAAAGCGCAATAACTCTTTCAAAGAGAGTTTATAATCTACTTAGGTTTTAGACGGGTCTTTAGGATAATTAAGGTTTAATCACTACAACTTGGATATCCTACCTTTGTGACTTGTGGGGGATTCGAGATCGCAAGAAGTATAGAGCAGACCTCAAATGGCAATTCGGGTATGTTGATATTAGATCCACTAATAAAGATTAATACTTAGACATTTGCACAAGAATTACACAAACATAACATAGTAATTAAATAACTAGGTTAGAACGCTTTCTCCCTACCGCTTTCATGATTAATATCATTTTCTGCTTTTATTTTCTGTGAAGATCTCAAATCAACTAAAAACAATTTTTTAAACCGTGACACATTTCAAATTAAAGCTAATACAACTTAGCTCTTAGGATGACCTTGGATTTACCAACTACTGCACTACATACGACCGGGTTCTCTGCCCATTAGTGTGTGTATCGGTAGACGAGTTTTATAATATTAAAACTTGGCAAATTTTATTTAAAACAAAATGTACGCATCATAAACAAATGTGTTCACCTAATCATGCACTACTCCCTAGTTGTCGTCTCCAATTTTATTACTTGTCATCCTCGTATTGGAATGTGTAAGTATCTAAATAATTTGTAGAACCATAGAGGAGGGTGGTGAATATGGTTTTCTTAACTTCTTTGAGTTTATAAAACTTCAAGTCTCGAAGGAAATAAGTGATGTGATGATCTACTTAGCAAAGAAACAATAAGTAGATGAAGATAGCGAGATAGAGAAACCATGATATATACTGGTTTGGGAAGTAGGGTTTAGTCCTTTCGTACGTCTAGTTGCAAATTCACGACACCTATACTATTCCTAGTATAATCCTTATGGTGGACTATAAACTGTATTACAATTTAACTCTACCGATATACACAAAGATCGACGCTTACAAAGAAGAGTTACTACCTACGGTATTCCGCCCTCGGAATCCACACCTAAGAACCCGTGATTCGACTTACCCTCTAGGATCACTTAGATCGACTAAGACCACTAAGAACTTCCCATTGGAAGTTTACCAAACCCCAACTAGATCCCTAATGATCTAGGCTTGATCCCTCGGATACAAGACTTCCCTTACAACTCGATTGAATGAAAGAAAATAGATAAAACAAGTCCTAACCTAACCTAGAGACTCGATTATAATAGAAAGGGTATGAGAAAGAACACCCTCGACTTATAACACACAATTTTGTATTAGGTAGTTGTGTGTCTATCTTGCGGAGATGTAGTCTTCAATAGAATGATAAAGGAGAAGATTAAGAACACAAGAGGTGTTAGACTTAGAGGGTTATAGAAGAGAAAAAAGAGGAAATAATGTTTTCAAGGGGTGAGGAATACAAAGGCCAAGGGTGGGTATTTATAGGCCAAGAGTCCCAAAAGTGGGAAAGTAATTTGTGAGTGGCGCGTTGCCCACGCGTCATTGCGTGGCCAGCGCACCAGATTCCTGAATTACTTTCTTCGGGACTTTGACGTTTTAAATACGCGCACTTATTAAACCTCCAATTGTACTTTATGCTATGACCTTTAACTCATTCTTATACTCAAATTCAACCAACTTAAATATCCATTTGATAAAAGCGTTTGTGAAGTATTTAAAAGCCTTTTGCTTGTCTGATATTGAAAAGATAGAAAAGAATAATCGTACAAGCGTATTTTGTGTATTCCTCAAATGGTAACTAGCTTAGTTGGGATCCAACCAAGGTTTAAAGAATCTAGTTAAAGTACACGAGAATATTCCAAGAATATTCTTAACTTGGAGAGAAAGGGGGAGATTTGTAATTTAAATTTCAAATATATTAGACACATGTTGGAAATGGGTTGTGAATGAGTTGTCATGAATTGTCATGATGTGATGGTGATAGGATGGAAGGGAGCCTATTGATCTTGTTTGAAATGGAGGGTTCAGATGAGATGGTGAAAGGTAAGTTGGATAGGTGAGATGGCAAGATTAATGGTAGAAAGAGAGGTGTGTTAGTTTAGAGAGTGAAGTGTGTTTATTTGAAGAGGGAAGTGTGTTTGTTTGAGATGAAGGGTTGAGATGAGATGCTAGAGAGGTAAGTTGGATAGGTGAGATAACAAGCACTTATCTTATTTATTTACAAATCCAAACTCGTCTTAACCTTTCCTTTCCCATTCTTAACCCATACTCATGTCATACCGGATGAAGATGATGGTAATTAGAGTAAAATTAAAGGTTTGATTTGGGTTTATAATCTCATAGCCATTAAGAGAGAAAGGAGTGGGCATATGTGATTATGGGATGGGTTGAGAAAGGAGTGTTTAGTGTGTATGGAAGATATAATCATTTGTTAGGTAAGAAGGGTAAATAAATGATTAGGAAAGATGTGGTGTAGGAAGTGTTGTATGGAAAAGTGTGGTATAGAAATGTTACTTGAAGGAATGTGGAAGTTTGTAAATCATTTATAAGTAAGGAGGTGAAAAAAGTCAAAGCATGATTAACCTTCAAATATCACAAACTCAATTAGTTATTTAGACTTTAATCCATGATAATCAATAATGTATTTGATCACTAATCATATTGATGCAAACAAGCTAAGTGCTTTGCATCTCAAGTAAAGCATATCCCATAACGAGAAAGAATGCATTTACGCAAAGTGACCTTTGACTTAGTTTGACAAATAAAGAAGTAAAACCTGTTACGTGATTAAGAACAACGTAAATCCAGATTAAGGTCAAATGAATACTTTCGTTTGATGGTATGTTAAAAGTAAGTTCATACTAGGTTTAGAAAGAAGTTTCGGCCTTAGCTAGAGGCATTTAATAAAAGATTTGAGTTGACATTTTATTGAAAGATGGGAGGATTCATTTTTGATCATCTCTAAGTCTAAACTTCATTTGGAGTGTTCCTAAATGCTCAAATATCATATACATACCTTTATTAAGTTTCTACATGTGTTGGGTAAGAGGAAAGCCGACAAAACTAAATTCTTAAAAACTTATACCGCGAGTAGCGCGCTGGCCACGCGCTGACGCGTGCACAATGCGCCAGAATCACAAAATTTGTTTTTACGGATAAGGCTACTGGTTCGTCAATAATATATATATAATATATAAGCAAACACTCAACCAAATACCCTTGACCAGGGATTGGTTAATAATTCACAAAATAAAATATATATGTAACCGGAAGTATGAGTTCCCGGGTCGTTATGTCCCAACGAGGCTTGAATGGAAAATCGAATGACGAATTGATGATCGGTGTTTGAATATGACTAAATTATGATTGGTTTTCTATTTCTACAAGTTAAATATGCAAAAACGATTAAATAAAACCTAAAAATGAAAGCTATATAACTTAAAACCTAAAACGGGCACGAAAAACGTGGGTCAAAAACCTAAATTTTGTAATTTAAATCCTAGAACAATTTTTAAAATATAAATAGACTCTACTTGACTAAAAACGAAGTTTAAAAAAAACTAGACTAAAAACGGAGTTCGTTTGGACCAAAAACGAGTCAAGACAAGAACGGGGACGAATCCCGTTCTTTAAAAAGTGAATTTTTGAAAAATTAATCTTACAGAAACTTTTATATTTTTCCTACAAAATATATGAAAAAAGAAAATTTTAAAAAAAAGATTTATATTTTTCTGATTTTTCTTTTATTTTTTATGAATTTTTAAAGTTTAAAAAGAAAATAAATTATAAAAAATACTAAATGATTATGAAAAATTCTGAAAAATTCACACAAAATCGCTTAAGGGGTAAGGGTCCTAAGAAAAATAAGCCGGGGAAACCAGCTTATCAAATAAGCTGTTGAATAAGCCCAAATAACTTATATGGGCAATGGGCTAAAAAGCCCTTAAATACCAAATCGCCCAAGGGTCTAACAGAAAAGACCCAAGGACGCAGCGGTAGTGTGTGTAGAGTTATAAGGGGTTGACGGTTTTGAGGTCCCGGGTTCGAGTCTTGCTCACTCGGGGCTTTGGCCTTCCCTTTTTATTTTTTTTTTCAATTTTTTTTATAAACTTAAAAAGGGCTTATAAATAAGCAATTTTTATAACTACAAGTTTTTACAAAAGCTTATAAATAAGCTGTAAAATGAGCTTAAAAGTGACAGGATGGCTTAAGTAAGCCTAAGGTTTTTTTTTCTTTTTTGGATTCTTAAAAAGTTATAACTATGCAAATAAGCTATAAAAGGCTAACTAGCTAACATCTTAAACTCTACTAGTTACAATAAGCAAGTGCAGGCCCTAAATAAGCAATTTGAAAGAGCAATAAGCTTAGAAAAGCTTAATCACTTAGAAATTTAGGCTAAGCACTTCAAATAAGTTGCAATAAGCTCTAAGCAAAGCTAACTAAGGTAAATTTAACCTAAACTAACCTAATAGGCTACCCTAAACATAAATAAGCCAAAATGAAAGAAAAGTAAGCTAAAATAAGCAAGCTAAGCTAAAGGGGGTTTGGCTACAGGCCAAACAGGCCCTTGGGGCACTTTTAGGACTTATTTTTAAGCCCTTAAAGTGGGACCCAATGGCTGAGCTTATAGGGGCTTAAAGCACACCATATAAGCTAGCCAAAAATGCTAAAAAGAAAGAAAATGATAAGCTTAAAGACAGCTAAAAGGTGCTGTCAAAACAGGCTTTTGCACCAGGGGATTTTTTTGGCAGATTTGAAAATAAGCTCTAAAAAGCCCAAAATAAGCTAAATTTCCTAAAAAGCT
>BQNB010049012.1:0-2500 GCA_026074375.1 Tanacetum coccineum | reverse complement strand
AAGTAGTTATTGTTTATCGTGCATAACGATATTTCTAAAGAAATTCGGCGGAATAAGACTAGATCACCCACCGCAACCAGCATATTCTCGATAAGATCCAGCCGAGTTCGACTTAGGGTTATCGGTTGAGACCCGCAGAGAATGTTCGAATTTCATAGCGGGGATACCCCACCTTTTTAGGGCCGAATTTCTTAGATTTACCGCTAAATAAACCAATACATCAAAGACGCAAACATCAAAAATTAATGATCTTCATTGGTTCAGAGACTATTCCAAGTAGCGACCTTCTTTCGGAACGTCCCAGCCTCATCAGTAAGTGCCTGGTTGTTGTTGGACACCCCAGCGGGAATACTTATTCGAAATAATCTACGTCGGCAACCAACAACTTTTCAAGTCTCTAAACGAAAGTTATTTCTCTAGTTCAAATTTATACTTGGTTTAGAAAAAGAAAATCTTAACCCCTCTAAAATTTTCATTAAATTGCTATCTATATACTACCTGTCATCATTTACATGACTACACATCGGTCACGCCTCGACAGATGTAGTGACTTAGTCTGACGATGGTTTCTTATTGATGACACTTACGAAATGGCATTCTGGCATTTATTATTCACTTGGCTTTTGTTTTGGAAGACTGCACATCGGTTGTGAGCGGCAAGGCAAGATGACAATATAAACCTTTATAGCCACCTCAATATATAATTATTTATTTTCATTTTTGCATTTTTTTTCATCATTTTTTTTTTGCAAAACATAATTTCCGTATAGAGAAAAATTTCGTTTTTTAGAACTCAAGTATCAGGTCGAAACTAAGATTAATATTTTCGTTTCCGAAAATAAGAGCTTCTTTTTTAGAAAAAATGTTCAGTTTAAAGTTAAAGCAAAATTAAGCACGTTTAGTAGTCAGGTTAAGAGCTTCGGCGGAGGAAAAAGCGACAATGTTAACTCTTTATAAAGCTTTTAAGATTTCCAAATAATCCTTGCTTCTAGATCCTACTTGTAAATTACACTATCATTTCTCGTTCTTCGCAAATTTAAAATCTCTAATAAAGGATCGCGAATGCTTAGCCTAATAAATCTGTTTGTTATTAATGGTTTTAAGGGACAAAGCTAGGTTTTTTTTTTGTTTACATATATTCTCCATTACAAAGTTTCACAAGGGCACAAATGGCATCCTTGACTCAAACCTGGCGCTTGACATGGCTCGTCTACTTGAGTTATACTATTCTTAAATGATATAGCCTATTCTACATAACATTAATCAACACACATTCTAGGGTCGAAGGCATCATTCTGGATGTAAAATAGTAGCCATAAAGGCAGAATACACTAACCTCATCATTCATTTTCCATTCAACAGTTTGGTCAAAATCATGAATCAAATTCTTGTCTGCCACATTTTGGTCAAATTCATTTTGCTCTACAACCTGTACATATACACAAAATGACAGTAGATAGAACTTTAACAAGCATAATCAATCACAAAACTAGTAATAAATGGTTATTCTATATGATGTAAAACACACCTTTGGATCATGATCGAAATCCATAGAATCATTATGCACATTATTTGCATTTATATCAGTTGCACATGAGGTCTGCAAAAAGGAAGAATTTTAGTCAAATTACTAAGTAAACAAAACGTCTAATAAATTATTATGTTAAACTAAGTAAACGACAAACCTTAACAGAACTATCAACGCACATAGACTCTTTATTTCCAGCCTTAACATCAGATCCACACGATGGCTGAAAACAGACATAATTGTTTAGTAAACAAATACATATAAGAAAAATAGCTCAATGCATAGCAAAAACAAAACATAAATCATCAAATAAACATCACAGACATACATTTTTATCAACAGACATACTTTTTGCAGCCACATTTGAGGTCTGAAATAAAACATAAATCATCAAATAACAAAAATAGCTCAATGCATAGCAGAAACAAAAAAGGTTACCTTTTCAAGATTAGGAGATCTAGGTATCTTCAAAAAATCCTCAATTGATGTTATACGTCTCTGAAATTCTACTTCCATATCCGTGATCTTCTTCATAAGAGCAACACGATTATATGGATTTTTAGTCAAACTACCAAAATCCTGCAAAAATATGGTAATTTATGTTAAATAATTATATAAGTTTAAAAAAGTATCGTATAATTATATAGATATATATACTTTATAAAAAACAAAACCTTACATGATGATCAAATTCCATACTATTGCTAAACACATTAGTAACATGACTATCAGATCCAGTTTTAGATGTCTGCATTGAAAAATAAGGTATTGTGTTAGCTAATAAAATAAGGATATATTTTATATAGGATATATTTTATATAGGATATATTTTATAGAAGTATCGAACCTTATGATGATTAACAAATTGCTCAACCGCGGTTATACGACTTTGAAAATCCTGTTGCATATCAGAAATCTTCTTTAAAAGCTCTGGTACACTCAAACCTTCTTCAACATCATAGTGAACATCTG
>BQNB010049011.1:0-42251 GCA_026074375.1 Tanacetum coccineum | reverse complement strand
AAAAGGTGGTTAATGGTTAATTTAATTGTAATAATTATTATTTTGGTTAAGTTTAGATATATATATATATATATATATATATATAAAACACGAGAATATTGCAACACAGTTTGTTTGGAAAGAGGAAAAACATTAGCTTTTACGAGTATGAGAAACGTTATATAAACAGGAAAGTCATGATGAAATTTATATAATTTCCTATATTTATGATTCACTAAAACTGCTATCATTTTAGAAATCGATAAAGGAACCAAGATATATTTTAAAGATACATTAACTCGTATTATACAATAACCCCACCAATGAACGAAAACTATACTTTTACAATGAGACAACTGTTTTAGACACAACCCGTAGAAGAAACGAATATAATTTATAAAATATTATTTTATATTTTATAATGATTATAAACTGTTACAAACATCAATAACGTTAAGACATGTGTCTACTTTTATGTAAGAACTTTTTATTAATTAAATTTAGTGTCAAAATATTTTGTTTCAATTATTTTCTCACGTCCTTATATAATACCTGTAAAGTATTATATACTAAGCATAAATCTTTGGATTGTTTGTCTTTGTTATATAATTCACGGTATGAGTTATATAAGGGTTTATTTATCATATGTAATATATACAGAATATATTACATACTTTGCGTTCACTTTTCAATTTATTTTATCATATGTAATCTAAATCTTTATCAACGTGTCGCCTTGATATCACCATTCATCGGAAAACCCAAATACATTATCCTAGGCTAGTGGGACTTAGCCGTTAAGATTAGTTGCAACTTCTTGATCGAGCTGCTTCATCTTCTGTTGGTGTTGTGCATATTAGATGCCTATCTGTCAATCGTTCTTCAACATCGAGGTGAGTTTATAGCCCCATGTTTTACATGTTTTATATATATTTTTGGGGTGAGAACATGCTTGTTTACAAATGCAATTACATGTTTGATTACAAATTGGTTCACATACTCATTTAAATAGCTCGCTATGGGATATATTACTTGACTTCATTTTTTGTCACAAATATATGTACTTTACTTTTGAAAGGATTACGGATTAGCTTAAGCGGATTGAACTGATGACAAAAACGGTACTGCCCGGGTATTCTTGGAGGGGACACCAATAACGGGAGTACATATTTTTACTTTATTGCTCGGGTGTTCTTGGAGGGGACACCGGTAACGGGAGTATATATTCTTTAAATCACTGCCCGGGTGTTCTTGGAGGGGACACCTGCGATGGGTATATATATAAGTCTACGTCACAGCTTCATGAACTATAAATCACTTGGAGGGTGAGCGTGAATGTTATGAAATAGATCTATTCGGGTGATTAGCTATCACTGGGCAAACGAACGTTATAGC
This sequence comes from Tanacetum coccineum, assembly GCA_026074375.1. Taxonomy (NCBI): domain Eukaryota; kingdom Viridiplantae; phylum Streptophyta; class Magnoliopsida; order Asterales; family Asteraceae; genus Tanacetum; species Tanacetum coccineum. The sequence continues at coordinate 40,877 of BQNB010049011.1, read as the reverse complement.
ATGTTGTCTACGTGAATGTTATAAAATAGATCTATTCGGGATTGACAATCCTCGTTCGGGTGATTAGCTATCACTGGGCAAACGAACGTTATAACATGTCAGATTACGATTGGTTGGGCCTACAGGGCCCACGATACTTACATATGAACTCTTACTGTTATATTAGTGCATCGGTTTCATGAACTTAGAGTAATTGTAATCATTGTTTTATACTCACATGGATATTTACTGTGCCTTGAATAAAGTGGCAATACATACTTGAAATATTTTGGTGACATTAAATTGGTTATGCATTCTTTATAAATCTTTAGGATAAGATTGGTACTTTTGGTGACATTAAATTGGTCATGCATTCTTTATAAATTTTTGGGATAAGATTGGTACTTTTGGTGACATTAAATTGGTCATGCATTCTTTATAAATCTTTGGGATAAGATTGGTACTTTTTGTGACATAAAATGTGTCGTGCATTCTTTATAAATCTTTAGGATTTTTACATGGTACTGTGATGACACAGTGGACAAATACATTCATTTGAAACTTACATTCATATTTAAACTAACCTATGAACTCACCAACTTTATGTTGACCGTTTTAAGCATGTTTTTCTCAGGTGATATAGATACTTGGCTTACTTGAAGTGCATTAGAGTCTATACATTCAAGTTTTTTCATGGTGATGCAATTATGGGATAAATGTTATATCAATTTCAAGGAAATCAACGAGATTATTTTTCAAACGACACATTTAGATGTCGTTCTCTTGTGTCTAGCGATGTGTATTATGAAGTAACTCCCCCGGACATACTTCCGCTGCGACACGCATTTTTTGGGGGTGTTACAAGTCAACTCACTGAGTATGATATCATTTATGAAAAGAGATCATATTCTAAAAGGGGACATTGAATTACATTTCATTCCCACTCAATATTAACTTGCTGATATCTTCACCAAGCCTCTGGATGAGCCAAATTTCAAAAGATTAATTGTTGAACTAGGTATGCTGAACATTGATTCAAAACCTGAAGCTTCAGTACTTGACTGAAGAAAACTAAAGTTTTAGCGATTTCATCCAAAACTGAACAAACTTTCATATGTTAAATGTCATTTTAGTTTTTGAATATAACCTTTAGCTTGCTTATGTGAAGTAACTGAGCAATCACATATGTCTCATTCATGGATTTGCATGAGCATGTGTGGTTTTGTCGCCTTCACTGGAGCACACATATTGGTCAAGTCAAGAACTAAACAAAACTGATTCATTTTCTTTAGTTCAGTTTATAAAATGATTTTATCTAAGTCTTCAGCTGTCTCTCGAGTGAAGTAACTGAGCAATCACATATGTCTCATTCATGGATTTGCATGAGCACTTGTGGTTTGTCGCCTTCGTTTGAAGATTGATGATAATGATGATTACAATAATCAGTTCAGCATAACATGACATCAAACCTGAACTTGGTTCAGTCTTTAAACATCAATCACAAGGCCAGTTTCAAAAACAAAAATGATTTTCAAAATAAAATAATCTTATTAAGTGATTTCTTACAAAAGAAGTTAACTAGTTTAAAAAGTTTATTAAAAGATGAATTTCAAACGTTCGAATGACCTCACCTTTCTCTCACCTACTTTTGATAGCACAGACGGCTGTACACTATCCTAAGCGTCAGAAGCATGTTGAAATGACTTTCATTAAATACAAAGTTTCACACAGATTTTAAAAACAAACACTAAAACTTCTCACAAAATACATAACTTCCATTTGGCAATTATCAATTCCTTAAAAGAAAATGTAAAAAGTAACAAATCATATAAACCCTCTCCACCATTTATAAATCACATCTCAAAACAAAACCAACAAATCATCTCACTAAGACCACACACACATAAAACCCCAAAAACAAATCAAATCATCAAAACCCTAATCACATCAAATGGCAAACCAAGAACAAAATCCTCTACAACAAGAACAACCCTTTGTCGCTGCAAAACAGGTTAGCTTCAATCTTGAAGATATCATCCTCAACACAAACAATGAGGTTTCTCTTCTATACCTAGAACACAATAACAAGGATTATTTCAAATGTGTTTCTGATTTCATTTCCAAGTGTTGCCTTAGAAAACCATTTACCAGATCTCCAAACATGTATAAGGAATACCTAGACGAGTTTTGGTACTCAACTAAAGCTCTTGAAAACTCTAAGGTTTCCTTCTCAATCCACACTGGTGGTATTTATGGAGAAGTAAGGATAAACACCTTTAGAAATGCCATTGGTGCACATTACCTTCCTCACTCTAGTGAATATGTTGCCCCATCATCCATTGATGTAGTTAGGCAGTGGTTTCCCAATATTGGCTATACGGAAGAAGTTTTTGCCAAAGGAACTCTCAGGAAGAGCCTCTTTCCTCCTAGGTGGAGGTTACTAATGGCACAAATTATACAATGTTTAGGGGGTAAAACTAGAGGATTTGATCAGATTACGAACAAAGATGCTATTATCATGTATAGTCTAGCTAATGGCATTAACATATACTATGCCAACATATTTTGGGAGAATATCATCATCAAGCTAAAGAAAAAACAAAGAGAAAAAGTGGTTCCATACACTCGATTTCTATCTCTGTTGATAATGCACAAGATGAAGAAGGAATATGGATATATTGATGTAACTCTCTACCCCACTCAAGTCTTCAGTGTTAACAATTTAACACTGAAGCCCAACCAACTTGAAGAACCTCCCTTCACATACTACATGTTGGCTATCTGCTTTGCAGCTAAGCCAGTGGTATTTAAAGCTCCCAAACTCTCTTCCAATGCTGAGAGGGTTTCCAAAGGCATAAATCCTGGAGCTAAACCTAGACACAAGAAGCATTCAACTTCTTTAAAACAACCATCTGTGTCCAGCAAAGAGGCAACAAAAGGTGGGTCCTTTAAAGCACCCACTGGTTCTAAAACTGGCCATTATAAGAAAAGAAAAGAGTCCAGCTTGGCCATAGACTCAAACCTAAGCCAGCCTTCAGTTTCTACACCTGTGGATACTGAAATGCATAAAGAGGGCCAGCAAGCAACTGGTGGCCTACCATCTTTAGGGGTCACCAGTGAAGAAAGAGCCAACCCTCAGCTCAGTAGTGGTATGTCAGCATTTAATTTAAATAAACCTATCTTTTTAGCATCTTTCATTATTCACTCTGAGTCTGCATCAGGATATGATGCTTCAGCAGATTCCACAGCTAAAGCTGATCCTGGATTATCTGCTCCTAATGACTCTATACCTCAACAATAAGGTATGGATGAAGGAACCAAAAACACTTCATTTGATCATATATCTGCAGGTACTGACCTACATGTTCTTGCAGACCAAACCAAATCTGTTAGTGAAGGGTTGAACAATGTCCTCACTCAGCCTATAACATGAAAATAAGCCAGCTCCATTGCTAGACAAGTTGAGGAAGAAGAATCCTCCAGCATAATCAAGTTAGAAGATCTAGCAAAGCTGGTGTCAAATGTGCAACCTAGCTTCAAAAACCTAGACTCACCTGAAGATGATCTTGTCATTGTTGTTAATGATAGTGATGAAGATGAGGAGGATGAAGTTCATCCTACTATAAATGCTAAAAGTAAAGATACTTCAGTTCCTAAATCCTCATCTCTTATGTCTTCTCAAATTCAAGAGCTTACTAACCATGTTCTCATTCTCCAGTCTCAAAAGCATAAACTGGAACTTGAGAAGAACAAAGCTGAAGCTAAACCTGCTCTCTTTAAAGCTCAACCCTCCTTTCCCAATATAGGACAGCTCAATGAGCTTTTGGTAAAGTCTTTACAAACTGAATTCTCAAAGATTTTATCTGCTTATGACTTTAGCAGCTCACTACCAACTCAGCTGAAGGACCTTCCCTCAAAGTTTAATGAACTGACTGAAGAAGTAAAAGGGTTAAAGAAACAAGTTTATGAATTGGAAATTAAGCTACTAGGAGATTTGAAATAAATTCCCACCAAGCTGGAGGACTTTACAAAAACTGTCACCAGTCTTACATCTCAAGTCACTGAACTAAAGACTCTTCAGTAGGAACTTCTAGTGGAATTTCTTTCACTACCACCACAAGTTGCATCAGTTCAAGCTAAGCTAAAAACCTTGGATGCTCTTCTAAGTCTCTTGTTAAATGTCAAAAAATCTTTGAACAAGTTTGCTCGGGTTTTAGATTCTGCCTCATCAAAAGCTATATATCAAGGTGTTCCTTCAGCAAGCCAAGTTAACACTATGCCTGCTGAGGGGGAGAAGAACACAAATCAAACAACCATTTCCCAACTTTTTCAAAGAAGAGCTGAAAAGAATGCTGAAAAAGAAAACCTGAACAACCAACAACCAAAACCAATTCCCCCAATCATCACAACCACTACTCAAATGCAATCTCCCTCTCTCTAAAGTCCACCAAAAAGCTCCTCTCAACCTGAGGGGGAGCATATCAAGAAAGACAAGGGCAAAAAGGAAATGTCTTCAAAGGAGGCTGAGAAAGAGAGTACTAACAGTGATTTTGATGATGAAACTCATGTGACTGGTTTTATGGTTAAAACCTCTAGAATAAAGAAGCTAAAGAAGTTTGATTTTATCACCGAAGATGGAAGGCATATCCATCTAACTAAAGAAGAAATCAATCATCAAAAGAAGCTAGAAGAAGATGCCAAAGATGAAGCATCCAAACAAGAAGGGGAAGTAAGGAAAGCAGAATTGGTTGATCTGCTTGGTCCAAAAGTGGTGAACAAGTACTACAATGATAAGTTACAATATGACAGATCCTGTGACAAAATGCTAAATAGAATAGTTGAATCAAGAATCACCAACTGTGATGTCTTGACCAAAAAGGGTCCAATTACACTTAAAGTGTACAGAGAGGATGGTACAAGTGAAGTTATTCCCAACTTCAAAGCTAGTGATCTGCACCTTGGTGAATGGAGAGAAGTAGTGAAAGCATGTCCCAACAGAACTGGAAAAGGATGGAAAACCATCTATGTCCAGATACAAACAAGAATCGACTACTTGCAAACAACTGAAGCAGAATGGGGTATAAACTTGGATATTCCACTAAGTGAACAAGACCCTCTCGACAAATTAAATGATCTAGCAAACAAGAAGATAAAACATGCTGATGACATCCATGACTACTTCAAAGCAAACAAAAGGCTTAAGTCATCAGTTTAGTATGAAGATCATTTACCTGGTACTATGCTAAACGAACCTGTCCTTGGTATGATCATGTTCAACTCTTACCATAGACAAGATTTTGTTACCATTGAAGATCTAAAAGATTTCTCGAATACCATGCTATACACTATACAAGAAATCTTCTTTAGACGTCATCAAGGTCCTGGGCTGGATGATCATGCCAGGTGCTTCAGTACCTTTCTGCTTGCTGAAGTTGATAAGAGAAACCTAAATCCACTTAAGCAGATGAGAACCATTAAGCATCTAAGGCATTAAATCATGTAACCGTTTGTAATAACTTTATCTTTTGCAAATGTAATGTAATGAAAGTTAGAATGAATGGTTATCAGTTTATGTTGTTCAATTTATATCAGTTGTGTAAGAAGAAGTTGTTTTACTCACTTACAACTGATTTTTAACTTAGGCTATTTGTATATTCAAATAAAGGGAAATTGTTGGGTTCAGTTCTTGAGCCCTTCAGTCTTTTAGTAGATTTAAACATAAAATCCCCTAAGTATTACTCAGGCTGAAGTTTCAGTTTGATTTGCTGAAGTTTCTTCAGCTTCAGCTCTTTAGGTCCTTAGAAGATTGGGAAGTATCTTCACTTCAGTTTATGCAGCGGTACAGAAACTGAAGAAGGCCTATGCAAAGAGCTTCAGTTCAGCTTGGTTGACAATTTTCAAGTTGAGCGTAGTCTATCTCCTTAACAGAAGTTGAAACATGTTGTTTCACTTCTAGAAGGTTTACAAGGCGGGAAAAAGATTGCTTTATGTCAAAAGGAATAAAGCAATCTCCTTGGGAAAAGGTGCTTCTACAGTTGGTATAGAAGTAAAACAGCTTTCTTTAAAGGACTGTACCTGGTACTTTAGAGCACGTCTACATTAAATGGTATCTCAACCACCCATTGGATACATGACACGCATACTAGGTTAACTTGTAAACCATAATCCCTTTGCCTATAAAAGGAAAGGGATTCTCAGAGTAAACGTTATCTCTTCCAATTAATGTGATACACATTGAAGAGTTCATTTATCTCTCAAACAAACAAAACGGTACTACTGAAAGTTGAAGCGTCAGTTTAGTCATAAGTAGTTTGTTTTCTTACTCTTTTAACTTTGGTTAGAGTTTAAGTTCGAAGGAGATAAAACCCCCAATTGTCATTCAACCACCTTGCTATTCCGCAAGCAAGGTGTGTTATAGATTCTTTATTTGATTCTAATAAGAACCCATACGTTGAAAAGTACTTCTGTGTGTTTTAAACTTGTTCTTTATATTCTTCGTATATATATATATATATATATATATATATATATATATATATATATATATATATATATATATATATATATATATAAATATATATATATAACTCACTTTGTTGCCATAGAATGTGATTAGTTTAACTTTCTAAACCTTATATCAGATTCTAGGGGACCAACAGTATTAGTCTTATGATCCAACCAGAACCGAAGAGATCTACCCAAGGACACACCATAGTTAGAAATAGCATTCCTTAGGTATGATTAGAGATGAATGAGAATAAGGGAATAATGTCGACTAAGATTGAGCTAACACTAGAAAAATCACAACAAGGTGTTAGTAATGACGTCTTGGTAAGCATTGAAGGGGTTGAAGAATTAAAAAGAAATGTATGGATAAAGGGTCTAAAGAAAGAAGCCCTCCACACACATTTTGGCAGAAACCGGGTCAATACATTATCTATCAAATTCACAAAGATGAAATATGGTATTGAAGACAAGACATCATAGACCCAGTGATGCACTGCACAACCCCTCCTAGCAATTCAAGTTTCTCTTAAAAGATACTTGTCTCATTTGTCACGGAGATCAACACGGCTTCTATTAACTTTCTTACTCCGAGTTAGTTGATATTGAAAAGGTGGTAGTCAGCTCCAGCCTCCGAGTACTAAAACCAAAACACACTAATCGAGTCTAGAGCCAAGAAATCAATAAATAAATCTCGTTAGGACACATTCTATGACAAACACTTGTTGAACATCATTAAGTTTATAAGTTGTTAACAAGAGTCCTACGCAATATCCTTGTAATTTTGCCAAAACATCAGAGTGATACTCTTTAGTATTCACAGTGATAATGGAAATCCTTCCAGAGTCAACATCAAACAAGCTCTGCGGTAGGTGACTTGCGAGATTCTATATGAATCAAACTTGTGATAACTGGATATCGATGATTGGTCCAGTAAATGAATTGACGACTTAATTAGAAAGATAGTAACTATTTGATTCACTCATATCGTGTTGTCTGCTTTGAGACATTCTGGTATTAAGAACAAGCAAGCATGGTGAATCTAATACCCTATCAAGGAGATTCTTCTAAAATTGAATCTACCTGATCACATGTCGGTCCTCATGAAATCGGAGGTTAACGCAACCATATTTAGACGAATGACAAAGCTTTATTTGTCCATATATGTTGTTTATCACTAACTTTAAAATGCAGGTACAAATGATGGTGTTGCATCCTCACCCCAGCTAAGTCAGATTCGTTACCACATGCTCATGCTTGAACTACAAAGACTACTATAAGCATCAAGATTCAAGAATCAAGAAAGCTAAAGTACAAACAAAGACAAAGACTTCCGCAAACTCTGATATTCAAGATCTTCCTAAAGATATCAAGATTATCAAGATAAAGATTGTCAAGGGAGATTGTTAGCAAGCTTTCAAGATGATGCATAGTATGAGTATGTTGGTCAAGACACAAGATCGCAAGATGGCAAAGATGATAAAGACAAACAAGGAGAAAGATTTAAAGATCTCGAAACTAAAGACAAAGTCAAAAGACAATGACAAAGGCTCAAGATCAAAGATCACACAACATGAAGGAACAAGCCTACAACAAAGATAAAGTCCAAGATCAAGACTCAAGAACTCATCAACAAGACAATCTCAAAGACCTTGCTTCGGGGGAGATTGTTAGCCTCAAAATATTAAGTTGAACAAGAAATTGCGGTCTTTATTTAATATTCGTTGTAATAGGCTAGTTACGGGTATCGGGCTTGTTATTTAATCTAATATTGTATGCGTTGCGGGCTAAAGCCCAAGAGCCCGGCCCAATAGATAAAATTACTCGGCCCATAAAGCCTTACAAGGCCGACCCTCCTTTTAATATAAATACCCATCTCCAAGTGTGGAGAGGGTGTTGGTTGTCTTACTTGTTTTATGAGTTTGTACAATCCACCATCCTTTATTTCTCTCTCTAATTTCTATACTATTTTCTCTCTTTAATTTCTATACGTCTATTTCTCTCTCTATTTTCTATGAAGATTATGTGAAGTGAATATGTAAGGTAAGTATTAGGATAACACATCCATAAAAATAAATCCAACGGTCCACAAGCGTGCCTATTGTTTTTTACTTTAAAGTGTATACCACAATAACGCTCCCTTATAGAGAGATGGGATCATTAGAAAACTTCATCTCGGTGGAAAACCTAGAAAACTAATCCGCCACCGTTGGATCAAGTCTTCCCCCTCCTTTTTTTAATACCAAACTACAGGGACATGAATGAAACTTTTTATATTTTCCAAGTTTTGTATTGTAATAAACTTATAAATTTACATAGATGATATATAATGCCTAAATTTATCATTTTTTCTTTATTCCTCTCGTTTTTTCTCTCGTTCTAATTTTTTTACACAGTAAACAATCAACAAACCCTATCCTAATTGATTCGGTATCATATCATTAGAATGTGGATCAAAACAATCAAAACAATGATCATCTCGTTATAGTGATTATTATTTCTAATCTCCATACGACCAAAACAACAAATCGGATCCAGAATCACTAATTATCTCATTCTATTGTCTCAAATCGCCTATCAAAGTAAGTTTTCAAACCTTTTTTGATTTAATTTTGTTAATATTATAATCAAAGATTGAATATTAAGATTATGATATTGTTGACAGTTTTATTTGCACACATTAGTGTTTGCTATGAGTTAGGTTTTTGTTTTATGAAATTTGATTCGTTAATCATCATCTTTCTTTATAGGTGTATCGATTTTTAAGAGTTTATTGACATGATTCATTGTATAGAATAGTTATTTTGAAACAAAATTGAGAAATAAATACATGAAAAACATGTTTACAAAAATTACACACCAAGTGTTCGATAAAATGTGTGAGTGAGATTTTATAACTGCGATGCACTAATTGTACATTGTGATGCCTTAATTTTTATGAATATATTTTAGTTACACTGTGATGCCCTAATTAATTTAGGCACAAGGATTTTAGATTTGGATGAAAACACTCGCTAATACCATTTCTTGCAATGATGTTCATCTTTCTGTGCAAATAGATCCGTTACGAAGCTGTTAAGGTCATCTTATACAACTTGTACGCTGCGTGTTTTATCTTTTGATGGTACAAATAGACGCACAGATTAGTTAGGAGCCATAGTTGTCGGCTTAGACATATATTGACCTTGGATTTTCTATAAAGTATAAACTGCTTGTTGTTTACTCGTTCATCCGTAAGTTTGTTCTTTTGAGGTTCAAATCATCTAGGAGTTATTTTCTTCTACATGTCCTATCTTTAAATTGCATCACTTGCCGAGATCAAATGTCGCTTTTTTTCTCTCGCTCATGGTCATGTCTCATGTTTGGAGGTAATGAAACAATGATGTTGAGTGTCAGCCAAAATTTGGTAGGGGCGTAAGCCATGATTTTATCAACCTTAGAACAGGTTATGTTTGTTTTTTTTTCATAATCTGCTATTACTAGAAAATATTGATTGATAATAATGATATAGGTTGGTCTTATATGATTAGTTTGAAGATTTTTGATTGCTTATAGAATCGTATTTTATTTTATTTTTTGTTAATAAAGAGTTCTTTTAAGAAAGCAACATAGGTTGTGACTTGTAACTTCGTGCCATTTTTTTGTTATGTAGAGAAGACACTACTGAAGCTACAAAAAGGTTCTCATCATAATATAAGCTTATCTCCTGAAGGATCTACAAACACGGATACAAGTCCTTATGTGTGTCACACCCCTAAACGGGGCCTGGACGGAATACGTGTCCGAATGCGTGACGTCATCGCATACATCGCCCAAGATCAAGTGAACGGCCACTATATGGACGTTTGATAAAACATAACTCATTGCTTTGGATAAATCAAAATAGGTCTTACAATATTTTTGACATAAATGAAATAGTTTTAGTGGAAGCTTAAGTAAAATGCAGCGGAATCATAACATGTTTTTAAAACAACGAGTATTTGAGTTTAAAGATAAACATTCTTGAAAGACATCCAGCAATGCATGCAACATCAAATAGCACCTCAAGAGCAATCCAGCTAAGCACCTAAGAAAACATGCTTAAAACAGTCAACATAAAATTAGTGAATTCATAGGTTTGAATTGATGTAAGATTAGACCACAGGATTTTAAAAGTGATGTGACTATTATAACTGATACAATATCACATGAAAAGTATTTTGTAACACCCTCAAATCTGAGTATGCAGCGGAATGTTGAATATCCGAGGCGTTACATTATTGGGTCAATAGCACAAGATCTGAGAACGACTACTAAACGTGTCGTTTGAAAAAGATACATTGGATTAACAAAATACTCGTTTGTTACATAAGCTCATGGCTTCAAATAGTTCAACAAAATAGATAAAGATTCCGGTTTATAACAATTGTCCCCAAAGTGTAATAAGACCCCAAATCTTAAGTGTTGACTCTTCATTTATTGACTCCCAATGTATCATCGCACCTCGTGCCTTATTGACCTGAAAAACATGCTTAAAACGTCAACATAAAGTTGGTGAATTCATAGGTTTATGTAAATCAATTGTAGGACCGCAAGATTTCCCAGTGCATGATTAAGCAACAAATGCAAACATCATAAAAAGTAATTACGTTTCCCTAAGCTCATGACACCGAAGCTAGACATGTATGAATGCAAATATAAATTTGCCAACAGGTGTCCGTGAATGATGTGCTAACCCTGCAACATCCCAGATTCGACATGGTATGCGTTCGTTCCCAGTGATAGCTAGTCACCCGAACGGGGATTGTCAATCCCTAATAGATCTATCCATAACATTCGCGCCCGCACAATGTAATTCCCAATCACATCTATGCAATTAACAGTTCATGATCATGGACATAAAGGGGTTATGGTAACTTAGGCAAACACGTAATCATGGCATAAAATGTACACTTGCGTCCAGTTTGTAAAACAAAGCATGTTCTCACCCCAAGGATGTAAATCATTTAAATAATTGTAAAGCATGGGGCTATGAACTCACCTTAGCCGGTAGTTCTCTGAATGATAACAAATATCCAAGTAAGCAGTGGATCACACCGTTAAGTACCTAAGTAAGTACGGTCAAGTCTTAGTTTACACATTAAAACTAATTATCATTGTATAAACTAAATCCATTTATAAGTTTTAATATATACCGTGATCACTTGTGTAGTGACGCACAAGATATGTATTTTAATACTTACGAGTGGTTACGAGAACGTGATCATTGTTAATAAATATTCATTATTTATTAACTTGTTATTAAACCCGTTCGATGTCCGAATATCTTAATGTTTGACCGACGTGTTTAAGTGTTTTATTTATTCAGTTTTGTTTCACAAACGTACACGTAGAGTTTTAGTTGTTGTCTTTTAGTCCCTAGGTTTATAAGTAGTAATAATTACACTTTAAACTTTCTAGTTGCGAGAAAGTCATAACTAGTCCTTTAACTTCCGAAATTTACAACTTAGGTCCTTATGGTTTTTATAGTTTTCGAAAAGTAATGAGTCTAATCTTATACTTTCCGTTAATTACAATATCAGTCCCTCTAGTTTTTGGATTTAACTTAAGTGTTCCATTTGAGTCCTTATTGTTTAGATATTTACGAGATTCGTCCTTATAGTTCATGAATCTTCCACATATGACTTTAACATTTTTATTCAAGTTTCAAAATAGGCAAAACTAGTCCCTCTACTTTCGGTTTTCATATTTTGACCACAAAAAAGGTGTAAAATAGTTTTAATCTGCTTTTTATCCTCAAAATAGACAATGTAAGTTGTTTGGCTTAAAAATAAGCCATTTGAGCTTATTTTGGCTTATCGGGCCTTATTGGGCCCGTTAAGGTCCGTTTAGCTTTTTAGAGGCCCGTTTTAGTTTTAATAAGTCTAAATGTCGTTAATAAGCTCTTATGGGGCTGTTAGGCTTACAATAAGCTCGGTGAGCTTATTGAAGCTTATTTCGAGCTTATTGGGCTTACGGGCCCAATAGCTTAACCCGAATAGAACCTTAATGGTTTATTAGGTATTTTAGCTTATTTCCTATTCGATTCAACTTAGCTTAATCTGTTTTGTTTTCAGCTTATTGGAAATAAGCTAATGAGCATTGGTTAATGGGCTTTCGGGCCCATTGGTGATCCGAAAGGTTTTAAACCCAAATAGTTCGGCCCATTAAGGTCCGATAACGTTGTTGTAGTCCGTTTAAGCGCTTAGAGGGTCGGCTAGCTTATTTTGCTTATTCGATAAGCTAATAAGCCCGCTGTTGGGCCTATTGGGCCCATTATGAACCCGAATGGGTTCTAGGGGTTAGGGCGTGGCCCATTAACATCATTTGAGTTTGTTTAGCTCACGTAACTTGCATGTGGTTGTGCCATTTTACTAATAAGCTGTTTAGAGCTTATTGTGAGCTTATTGCTCATATTGGACTCGCAAATGGGCTAGTAAGCCCATTTAAGGATTCGGTTGGGTTTCTAATAAAGTAAAGGCCCTATAAGAAAACAACATGAGCACTTACAATCGAGATTAGGCCCGAGTGGCTTGTTAATAAGCCGTGGCTTATTAATAAGCTCTCGCTAGGCCTTGTTGGGCTCGTTAAAGGCTCGTTAGGGGTTCTAGCCTTTTTGGTTGGGTTCGTTTAGGTCCGAAAGATTTATTAGCATCTCGTATGTTCCCATTAAATCGTCTAGCACCAAAACGATGTGTTTAACATTTCCTAAGCGTGACCCGTGACATGCAATAGATCATTATCCTTGTATACACGCACACAAGCTAAGTTGCTATGTTTTCTATAAAAGTTTACGTGTAGTTTTCTTATATTTTCGTATATAGGGCACGTGGTTCACGTTGGAGACCAAGCTTTCATCTTGGACATAACATTTTGAATCCTTGTCGTTTTAATTCGCTTGGTACACGCACCGTATTAGCTTCTTGTACCACACACGTATAATGTGTACGTATTTAGGTACGTGCATTTCATAGATATCACGACATGAGGTCTAGAATTCAAAAGACAATTTAAAAAGCGAAAAGTATGAGTTCGAAACTTGACTTACAAGGGTCCTAGAGTATTTGTGGCGTATTTAGACGTGTAGAGTGCTAATCCAAACGTATATACGATCGAGACAACCAACCCTTGGCTCGAATAATTCCTTGTGGGTACTTGTTGGTTCGAAGTGGAAGTGTGAGGGTGCTTGGTTGCGGTTTATATATCCCGAACAAGAGAGAGGAGAGTTTGAAGTGTGTGTAGGTTAACAAGAGTGTCAAAGGGTAAGTGTACATGAATATTTATAGGCAAGAAGTCTAGTTAGTTTTCCTAGTCCACACCCCAAACCGAATCGTGCCCTAGGGGGCAGTTTTGAGGGGATTTAGTTAATCTCACATGGTTTTTGCTAAACCACCATAAGTACAAGTTTTAATGAGCCCTAAGTTGTACAAGATTCACTTAGCTAGCAAATCTTATGTCTTGGTGTGTTGTTCCATTGTTAACCGTGACTAGGAGGAGCAAGGGAAGCAAGTGAGTATTAACCATTGGGTAAGGAACTAGTAGGAGACCATTAGGACATGTTTTAATGACTTAGGATTAGTACATGTACTTTTAAAGATCATTAGGTTGATTTGCTAGTAAGTAATCCACATGGGACGATTTGTTGTGGGTTTACTTGCCCATGTTCGACACTAAAGTGATATAAACACAAGACTTGATCAAATTTTTGTGTTTAGGCTTTTAAAGTGGGTATTGGTTTGAGTCTAGGTAAGTCTAGGTATTTCCGGGGTGCGTCCAAGTGTATTTTATCGCGAAACGTAACCCTTTTACGTGACCAATAAAAATAAAATACGCGAAGTACATAATTATTCACAAAATAATTATTTCTTACTTGGTTGATGTAAACCTTAATTTATTTGGTGACCGTTTACATTCATTGATTATTTCTAGTCTACGCGGTTTAGCTTAAAAGTAAACATTAAAAGTAAACGCGTATCGGACTAAAATAAATAGTGATCATTAATATAGTCGTACAATGACACGAAAATGAGAAATGTTACAAGTGAGGTTTAGCTTCTTTTGGTAGCTTTCAATGCCAAGCTGAAAGTCTTCAACCCGCTGTCGTATCACTAAGTTTCGGGTCCATAGTTTGATAGCTGTAGATAACATACGTTTTTCAGAACCAGGAAGATGATCAAGATGACCTTGCAGGAGGAGCAGATTCAGGTCTTCAAAGTCACTGGGATACAGGTTCTTGAAATCTTTTTTAGCAATCATGTATTCTTGGAAATCGGCTCTTTGAAGAACAATTTCGCTCAAGTAGTCATACCCGTATCTTGAATAGGCTTTGATTCTGATGACATTGAGTATCTGCATGTGTGTTCTGACTTCTCTTCGACGTGACAGAGAATCGTGTCTGTCAATATAGAACTTCTGTCAATTGAACCACCAGTGAGAAATACCATATTCAACACTTTTTTCATAGGTACACACATCATCAATCCACATTTGCTCTAGCACTAGCACTTCAAGACCAAAGTCAGGATAACAAGCAGCCTTCATCTTGGAAATTGATAGTGCAGGCCTGCTTCCTTTGTTTCTATACCGCAAATAATCCAAGTCTTTATTGAAGAAGAATTGTGTTTGAATAGTGACATGACCTGGAGGACCACCGAGAGGCAATGGTCGGCTCACATAAATTCTGACTTGATCACCTTCTGGATTCGCCCAGTCAATCTGATCTTTAAGCATCTTGTGACACTCCTCCATCTGGAACTGAAGGTGAATGACATCTAGATAGAAAGCTTTAACAACTTCATATGCCTGCCCTTCCAAATCTGCTTGTGTAAGCACGGTCTTGTTCACTTTATGGAAATACCAGTTCATGAAAGTTGTCATGTCTCCAGTCTTGGCAAGCAATAAGTTCTCAGCTGGGGGTTCATAAGTTGAAACCAACATAGAAGCCTAGTTTTTCTCTACATCTGACATATTAGAAGAAGGGATGGTCCAAGCAGGTTCAGGATTTATTGGTCTTTCTTCTTCTGGGAGTGGTTTCCACTAGTTTTTTTGCTTGTCAGCTTTTGGTAGGTGATCATTCCCGATGTCTTCATCGTCACACAATTGTACCTATTCATCGGGAATGGAATCATCATTCATCAGAGAATCTGTAGGAGATGATTCTTGAGCAGCAGAAACACCAGCTGACTCATATCTAGTGTCAGATTTAGTTCAAGCCCTAGATTGTGGTGTTGAGGCCGCAGTCTTAGACGAACTTGGAACTCTACCGCCTCATTGCTGAACAGATCCTGATGTACCAATAGATGGAGGAGGAGGAGGTGGGGGCAACTGAGAAGATCTTGATGCTCCTAAAGTACCTGGAGCACCAGACGCGCCTGTTGGAGGAGGTGGAGGTGGTGGCTGAGAAGGAGGAGACCCAGAAGGAATTCTTGGTGAGTTACGTCTCTTTCTTTTCTTCCTGTGAGCTTCATCCACATCTGCTAGAAGTTGATTTGAGTAATCACGCTCTAAGGACTTCTCCAGTGCCTCAAACAAATTCTCGTAAACTTCATGAGCCTTGTAGGAGTTATCTTCGAACATCCGTTGTTGGATAATTTCCTTCATATCAACAGTTGGCAGATCACTGAAGCGAGCTTGAAGGGGAGCTTGCATTGCCCAGTCAACTGCATCGGTAATAATCTCATCAACTACTTTGCTCACCTGCTGAGGAATATTGAGATTCTCTAATTTGTACAGCTGGGACCCATGTTTGTCCAATCTTTCCTCCAGGGCTAAGTTATTTTGTAACAAATCCGCCATGTGTTGTTCAAACTCACCTATACGTCGTAATAAGATCGGATCTGTGGTGCTTTATTGTGGTTGAGGAGGTGGTGGTGGAAGAGTTGTTGTTGTTGTGAGTGCTATGGTTGTTGCTGTTGATGTTGGGAGTGGTGCATGAACTGTTGTGGAGATTGGTTGTGATAATGTGAGATCAATAACCGAAGTGGTCATTGGAGGAACTGAAGAGGTGTCCTGATGAATGGAAACCGTGACCATTGACTGAACCTTTGATTCAGTATTGGTTTTCTCAGGTTCTTCTTCCTGTGGCTTCTCCACGAAGAACTGATTAGTGAAGCTGAGTTCCTTGTCAAGATTTTGTAGAGAAGATAGGGTGCCAGTGGAGCTTGTAGGTTCTTCAAGAATCACTTTATCTTCTGTTGGGAGTTTGAGGTTCTCCTAAACATTTGGGTAAGCAGTTGTGGTAAACTCTTCATCAATTTGCTCAGGGTTTTGTTGAGTTGAAGCATCAGTGACCTCTAAGTCCATGTGTTCAAGGTTTGGTCCAGCATAAACCACATGACTTGTTTGAGGTTGAATCTCTGCAGTATAACCAGGGTTTGATCCAGCTTGGCCTTCATCTTATTTATCAGGGTTTGGTCTAGCCTGGCCTTCATCTTGAACTCCAATATTGATCTCAGTGAGCTCCTTGTAGGATGCATCTTTCTCCGGGTTAACAGGAGGCACTTCCTCATCAGGCTCCATTTCACTGTCAGTCAAAGCTAGTTCTACATCCAAGGAAGGAGATTCAGCATTTCCAAAGGGTTCAGTGGACATAAGAGTGCGCCTCTAAAAGATAAATTAATCTATTGGGCTCTTTTTCTAGGGAGTCTGAAGGGTGAGTAGATCATGAGCAGCTTGTTCATCAATGACTTTCTCTTTTCCCTTTCCTTGTACCTCTAGAAGCGGTTGAAATCTCCTAGAGTTAGGTTCCCTAAATACCACTGGACGAGCTGGTCCCGGAGTACGTTCCCCTTGATCCTTTAAGCTTAGCTCTAGAGCCCATTGAAGGTTTGATTCTTCATCATCATAGGCAGGTTCCTTATGTGGAACACCTTCATCAACAAATTTATCAACCAGCTTGAGTAGACTTTTAGACTTGCGTCTTTTTCCTACTATACCACCCTTCGATCTTTTTACTGGTGAGGGTTCATCAGGAGTTTCCTTAATCAGTCTTCATTTCTTTTATTGAACTGCTTTTAATGGTTTAGTGGGAGTTGGTTTAGGTTTGGGTGGTTGAGAAGAAGTGGGCTTGGGAGCCTTGTCATCTGCAGTTTTTGTGACTTTAGCTGCCTTAGGTGCTGAGGGCATGGTCTGCTTAGCTGCCTTGGGCTTAGTAACCTTGGTAGCTTTAGGAGATTCAGTTACTGCTTCTTCCTCTGCCTTACCACGTTCTTCATCCAGATATTGTTGATACTTAGCGACATGCTCCAGGTATTCGCCGTAGTATGGTGCTCTTTTAATTGCATCAATGAGAAGAGCATCAGGTATCGTCATACCAAATATTTCTCTACCATCCTTTCCAACGGACCTGAGAATGCCCAAAATGTGATCCTCATGCCAGTAGTGAAGAGGTGAACCTATTCTTGGGTGTATGTTGTGCTTGGTTTTTAGGTGATGGATGATTAGTTTGGTGAATCTGATGCTTGGGATAAGTAAAGGAGTGGACTTCTTCTTACCACGTGAAGCCATCGACAGATTCTTCTTATCAGTGAGAAAGGTTTGTATTGATTAAACAAATTCTTCCTAAATCCTCTTAGCATAATCGATGTTAGAGCGATGGATGATACCCCAAAGAATCTGCAGCACAGGATGTCTTAGCCTATCATGTCCAACAGTTTTACCGGTAAGGCACATGTTGATCATGGACAAGATAGCTCTCCATGGTTGATAGAGAGAATTAACGGACATTGTAGATACATTCTTGAGCGTACAGGGGTATCCCAGAGTGTTGACATATTCGATAACTGTATCACTTGAGGGTGGAGCCACAAATGGATCATTATCATTGATTGGTATGATTTGAAGTGCATCTCTGAGAATGTCTTTGTGAAGATTGAACCATTGCTCATCCAACTGACAGAGGTATATCCCAGTAGTAGATTCATACCGCATGGTGTCCCAGAACTGCTGAATGTAAAATTTGGGGGAATCATGGAGGACGCCGTGAAGGCCCTGAAGAAATTGGTATTTTTCAGTATGGCCACAGCAACCTTGAAGATTGGACTCTTCTGTGGCTTCAGAACATCAAGCACGCAGTTACTCTTGCCGACAGGCACCCAATTGCTTAATGGTAGGATCTGATCATTCGTTCTGATTGGTGGTACGATAGTAGGAGCTTGTTCAGCAGGAGCATCATTGGCAGGAACATTCATGTCAGCCATAGTATCTGCACACGTAAATCCAACAGTAGGGCATACATACAGATACATGATGTTAGAATGGAGCAACTTGCTACTGACAACTCACTATTGTATTCAATTAAGAATCCTCAACTCGCTACAGACAACTTGCTATTGGATAGATATCACACAACTTGCAACACAACTCGCTACCAAGTTAGAAAATTTTAAAATAGTGGGTTGATCATTTTAATATTAATCAAAATCTTCTTCAACTCGCTATTGGATAGCGAGTTGCCTGTTCATAATAAAATAATAGAATATATTCAACTCGCTGATGACAACTCACTATTAAAGAATACTTAACTCGCTAGAAAATTTGGAAAATTTTGAAATAGCAGGTTGAATATTATAATATAAATGAAAATCTTCCTCAACTCGCTGCTGGGTAGCGATTTGCCTGTTCATAAAATATATTAAACTCGCTAAAGGCAAAGCATAACTCGCTACTATAAATCATCACCTAACTTGCTACTTAGCACATAGACAACTCGCTAAGACTTAAAGTCACATGAACTAGCAAATAAATTCAAGACGGCACATGTTTAACACTTAAGCAACATCAGTAAACATTTATCAATCATTCAAAAACAGCAAACAACAACAATCAAGGATCTTTTACTAATGAAAGTCAAGATATACCACGAAAATCATAAAGATCACAAAATAACGATAGGGGATACAATTAGATCAATAACCAGGCATCATTCATACATTCTAAACCTAACCCAGCAATCAAAACATCATCCCAAACACAAATAAAGATTTAAATGATAAACTAGACGAACTCATTGATTTTAGAATGATTTATTGAGATTTAGACTTCCATGTTTTAGATCTAAGATGTTTACAAGATAGACATCATAAAACAAAAGGGTACCTTAGCAAGGTTAAACACAGAAATCAAGAATCAATGCACGTTCAAACTAGCGAGTTGCGGGACAGGGTTTTAGAGAGAGAGAGGTTGACCGGATTTTAGAAGTTTGACCAATGACAACTCGCAAATCACTATTTATACATGTTACAGATTTACAAGTTGGCATATTTGGTCCCTGCACTTTTGCTAGCAATCTCTTTTAGGTTTAGAGTATTAATAAGGTTTGAACAAGATTCAGAAATGGCACAAATGGTCCTTATAGTTTCATAAGCCTGGATAACATTTAGCAAATTGCACATCAGTCCCTATACTTTTACATAATTGACAAAGTTGACATATTGAGTTAAAAAAAGGTTAAACTCCCATTCACTTGAAACCCCGTTAACTACAAAAACCTTTTAACAGTTAATTATTTGATGAATTAACATGCCCGTTAGATGTCATAAATTTGAAAAACACTCTCCCCCTCAATCAATGACCCGTTTTCTATTTAAAGAGCAGTAGTCGTTGATTGAGTGTCAAATTTTGAGAAATTCAAGTCTAATTGGTTTTCAAACAACACTTTTCCACCATATGTAACTCAAATAAAAAAAAATTGAAGAAGCATAGACGAAAAATTATTTTGATAAAAGAAGACTTCTCTTCTTGATCAAGAAATAATACACTGAAGCGTACATTAGATCGAGGGTGCACGGATATGAAGTAATCCATGCACGGGAAAAATTAATTACCCGTTGTCAGGAACAGATGTCTTTTTGGAGACATGCTTTCCTCAGATTGAAAAGTGGGTTGCAGTCTGAAATAACTGTAAGCCATAAAGACATGTTTTGAAAAGTTTGAACTTCCGCTCGAGCTTCATTTAAAGACCCCCGTCATTATTGAATGACATTTCTAGGTCCGTAAATGTTATCGATAAACGGAAAACATGTCTTGAAAATTATTTTTGGTATTTTCTATTTTCTGATTTTTATGGTTTTTGCAGGTTTAAATTTTTGTATTTCTGTTTGTTTTTAATATGTACATATTTAGCATAGGATACATGAGGCAAATCATTACTCATCTTGTCATCCTAAAGACTTATGTCTCTGGCTCATACACTTCATTGCCAAGCCGTGGGATAATGAATTCGAATCGTTCTCTGGGCAATGCCTTAGTGAAGATATCCGCCAGTTGATACTCTATCCTCACGAAATATAGCTCAACCACTCCATTCTCTACTTGTTCTCTAATGAAATGATGTCGGATGTCAATGTGTTTAGAACGAGAGTGCTAGACATGGTTGTAGCAGATAGCTATGGCACTTTTGTTGTCACGATACAAAGGAATGTGATTGTATGCAAAGCCATAATTTGATAACTGAGACCTCATCCATAGAATTTGGGCATAGCATCCAGACATAGCAATGTATTCAGCCTCTATTAAAGAGATAGATGTGCTAGTTTATTTCTTTGATGACCAGCTTACTAAATTATCACCAAGGAACTGAGCACTTCCAGATGTGCTTCTTTGAGTGTCTTGACAACCTGTATGATATGCATCTGTGTATGTTGTTAGTGCCATGGCGGTGTATTTTGGATACCAAAGACCCATGTTGATGGTTCCTTGGATATACCGAAAGACCCGTTTAACTGCCTCAAGGTGCTTTTTAGTGGGCTTAGATTGATATCTAGCACACATGCACACAGCAAAAACTAGGTCAGGTCTACTGGCTATGAGATACATCAGGGATCCAATCATTTAGCGATATCGAGTCTGGTCAACCGGGATCCCTGAGAGGTCCTCATCTAGTTTTGATCGCTCCACCATGGGAGTGTCTGCAGGGTCACTCTTATGAAAATCAAATTTCTTTTAAATTTCATTAGCATATTTAGATTGGTCTATGAAAATGCCTTTGGGATTCTGAGAAACTTGTAAACCTAAGAAAAAAATACATTTGACCCATTTTCTCGACATTTGAAATTTAAAGCTCATTTCTTTAGAAAAACGGTTACAATCTTTAGGATCAGTCGAGGAAAATATAATATCATCAACATATATTTGAACATGAAGAGTATGTTTGCTTGTTTTCTGAATGAATAGAGTTGGATCAACGACACCCTTGGAGAATCCGTTAGCCAAAAGAAACCTCGACAAAGTCTCATACCATGCCCTTGGTGCCTGTTTCAAGCCGTAAAGTGCCTTCTTCAGACGATAGATGTGATTTGGATGATCTGGATCAACAAAGCCCTCTGGTTGGCTAACATAGACTTCTTCTTTAAGCTCACTATTTAAAAATGCAGTTTTCACATCCATTTGATAGACCATTATGTTTTTGCTGACATCATTAGCTATGAAGATTCTGATAGCTTAAAGTCTGGCAACCGGCGCGAAGGATTCCTCAAAATCGATACCCTCCTCTTGAAGATATCCTTTTGCTACTAAGTGTGCCTTGTTTTTCAAAACATCACCATGCTCATCAAGTTTCACCTTGTATATCCACTTTAGAGCAATAACCAATGCACAGTCCGGAGGTGGTACTAATTCCCATACTTGCAGTCGATCAAATTCATGGATTTCTTCTTGCATGGCCTAAAACAAGTGATCTTCAGTGACAGCAGATTTGAATTTTTTCGGTTTGACTTTTGATGGTACATAATTGTAGAAGCACCACAGAGCATCGGTAGCAAGCTGTTTCCGGGTGGATACTAGTGGGAAGGGTTTCCAATAATATTATCAATCAGATGAGAGTTGGTCCATTTTCAGAGATGTTCATGAAGTTGAGTGGATTGGTTGGATTCAGCTATCGAAATTTCCCCAGATGATGATGCTTCATAACTCGGGTCTGGAGCAAAAATGTTAACAAAGGGTTTGTTGTCAGCTGGAGCAAAAGGATTTACTTGTAAAGAATGGTCAGCAACAACACCATGATGTACTGAAGAAGATTGTTGATCCGAAGATGATGGGGAATGATTTCCCTATGGTGCATCTTGATCAACTGAGATGGATACCGATGGATCAATTGGATTGACTAGAACTTGAGCTGCAAGAGCAGAAGGTATCGGTCGACCAACAGTGTGTGGCTCAAAATAGTCATCAAACATCGGCTGGAACAAGATCTCCAATTCTTTATTAGTAGGAGGTACATAAGGTGCTGTCGGAGGAGGATTAGGTACGAGACCTGAACTGATAGGTCCAGGCGTCAAAAGGTTAGGAGCGGGTCCTGGACTAGATTGTACAAGAGCTGTTTGCACAGTCAGCTCATCGAATGTAACGTGAATGGTTTTCATGATTTGGCGGGTTTGTTTGTTATAGATTCGGTAACCCTTCCTGTTTGGTGTGTAACCAACAAAGAACCCAATGTCTGCTTTAGCTTTCAATTTGCCAAGATCTTCACTATCGTTTGTTGGGTAGCAGAGAGCCCCAAAGACACGAAGAAAAGAAAGATCCGATTTCTTGTCATATACTAGTTCATATATGGTTTTGTTGTGAAGAGTGTGTATTAGGGACCGGTTTTGGGTGTAACAAGCAGTAGCAACAGCTTCTGCCCAAAGAAACATCAGAGATTTAGAGAAGATCATTATAGTCCGAGCAGCTTCTACAAGAGTGTGGTTCCGTCGTTCGACAACGCCATTCTGCTAAGGAGTTCTCATAACTGTTTTCTCATGAGTTATGTCGACGCTTTCATAGTAAGCAGTTAAGTCTTTATTGACAACTTTTGAGTCATTATCAGTCCACACGTTCCTGACAGTCTTGTTGAGACCAACTTGAAGTTGTTTTAACAGTTTGACGACAAACTCTGGAGTCTCGTCCTTTGATCTCAAAAACTTCACCCATGTAAACCTTGAATAGTCATCGACGATTACTAGAATATATTTCTTCCCATTAATACTCTGCACTCTCAGCGGTCCGCATAAATCTATGTGAAGGGTGTGTAGAACTTCCATAATCGTGTTAATCGTCTTGGGTTGGTAGGTAGCTTTCCTGCTCTTTCCATGTTGACATGCGAAACATAAATGACCTTTTTCAAACTTCAACCTAGGTAGGCCTCTAACAAGATCTTTACGAGCAAGATCATTGATGGTACCGAAGTTTAAGTGATTCAAACGGCGATGCCACAACTAGGATTTGTTCTTGGAGGCTTTAGACAGTAAGCAAATGGGAGAGGACCTCATCATGTCTTCAACAGAAATGCTGTATAAATTCGTGCCACGACTGCCTTTAATGAGATTGACACTATCTAAATCTCTTATGAAGCATGAGTGTTTTCTGAAGGCAACTTCAAGATCGAAATCACAAAATTAACTGACAGAGAAAAGGTTGTGTCCAAGTCCTTCCACATAATATACCCTGGAGATAACACTGTCACCAATTACATAATCCCCATAACCCATAATTGCACTAAAATGATTGTTTCTAAATCTGACAGTCCCGATAAACATTTTCATGAAATTACGGAGCCGTGAGCGATCTCCAGTCATATGTTTTGAGTAGTCTCAGTCCAAATACCAAAGGACGATCGGTACGACCTGCATTTGAACAAAGACGAAAATGAAGAGTTTGATAAAGTGGATCCCTAATTGCAGTTGGGGTCTTGTTGGTTAGTGCAAACAAGATTATACGCCACAAGAGTCTTATTTGCATGTGGATCAGCTAACATGGTACTACTATTAAGAGCAGTAGGCCTAACTAAAGGGCAATGTCCTCCTAATGTGATTGGTCTACCAATGGGCTTCCATTGTTTTATAGGCATGACTTTAAGTGTAGTATTCCTAGTTAAAGGGCACTGTTCACCGAAAGGGAATAGTCTACCAGTGGGCTTCCATTGTTTTACATGCATTACTTTAGGTTTAGTATTCCTAGTTAAAGGGCACTGTTCACCTAAAGGGAATATTCTACCAGTAGGTTTCCAATGATAGTCCACTGTGGTTAATACTTTGCCTGTAGGTGTCCATATTTGTTTAACCTGTTTGACTCTCCAAATTTTTTTGACTGGGGATGTTTTGGAAGACTTCAAGAAATGTTCAACACATTTATCATGATTAAAGGAAATAATGCATTCATTACATGTCTTGCAAAGTGAATTAGAATTCGTATTAAAGATAGTACATCTAACACTAATACTCGAACCAACACGATTCTTTTTGCTCAGTTTAGACTTATTATTCCTAGGGTGGTCTTCTACTTTCGTCTTGGGCACACTGTTAGCTGGTAAGGTCTTATCATTCGTTGTGTTGCGCTTAGGCTGTAACCTTCTAGCTGTAGTGGCAGTGCTTATTCCTATAGAAGGAATAATAGGAGCATTAGTCTGTTGAACTGATTATTGCTTGACATGTTATGATGTGTTGTTGCCTGAAGTTTCCAATGGGTCAGCAAAGGTTACATGCTTTTTCCTAGTTAAAGGTGTAGTAGTGATAAATTTATCACGTTTGTTATCCGCGTTAGGACATGAGGCATTCACATATTCTAATAATTCCTGAGAGTGTTTAGTGTAAACGCAGGCATACTCTAGACTATTATCAGAAGGTCGGTTACTTCTAGCCTCTTCGACTATCTCACGGAGGGTATCTAAAGTATCCCTAAGGCGGTTGAGATAACCGTGATGAACGCCCCTATTGTTTCTCTACGGTTGAGGAAGAGGGTCGACATCAATCGCAAACTTTTCAAAAACAGAAACCTTTGGTGTTGCAACATTGCTAGTGACGCATGGCATCTTCCCCTTGAGTTGAGTCATTAGATTCTCAATTTCGGTTTGTAAAGAAGTTGTCTTTTCAATGGTTTTAACACGCGTTATTTTAATGGAGTTAAATAACTCTTGATAATGCTGTTTAACCTTTTCATTTTCAGCTTTAAAATTGTCTAGTCATTCTTGCAATGCTGTGACAATTTATTTTAATTGTAAGTTTTGAGAATCTAGAGACTTATAATCAAGGTGGCTCACCTCATCACTTTTGTTAGCTTTCAATTGGGAAATTTGAGCTTTTAACTTACAGATAATGTTTTTGTGACCTTGAATCTGATCATCCCGTTTACCGAGTTTAAAAAATGCATCAAATTCAGGAACATCCTTAGATGACTTAGATTTGAAGTTTTTAAGATTTTCTTTAAGATGTTTATACTTTAATTGTAAATTAAGGTGAGCAATCTCTAATTTTGAAAAAACCCTGACCATGGTATTATGATTATCATTTTGAATATTTTCAAGTAATTTGGAATTCTCAGCTTCAAGATCAACGGCACGATTCATTGCAACATTATAAGAAGTAGATAATTCATGAAATCGATATGCATTCATAACAGAATCAGTAACAATATAAAACACATCCTGAGCAATACAATTAGCAATCAAAGTCTCATTTGTGATGAGAAGGTTTTTCCGTTCAATCTCATCACTCTTTAAGGCAATCGCATTCTGGTCCACCTCATCCTCTAAATTTTCAAAAACTACTTTCATTGCCCTAACTTCTTTAACAAGTGATTTTTGAACTTCGTCAAAATGTTCTTTAAGTAGATTGAAAAATGGAATGACTTCGGTTAAATAACACCGTTTAGTTTGTTCAAAACCCCTTTCCCCTTCAGTTATTCCCGTTGGTGTAATCCGTTTCTTACATGTTTTCTCAAAGTCCTAAAAAAGTTGAGTAATTACATACAGACCATAATTACATGACTTGTAGTAGGAAGCGTTTGGGGGACCAGATGGACAGGAGTATTAGGTGGATACACTGTCGCAGGTGGTAGAACTGGCAGGGTTAGGGTTTTAGCTTTAAGCTCTTCGACCTTCTTTTCTTTAATTTCATTAGCCAAAATACTTGTTCAGGTGTTAGTTGGGTGTGTGGAGTGAAAGTGGCCATAAAGTTTTCCTTAGAATAGTTAGGAGGTATAATTTTAACCCTCTTTTCCACACACGCATAGTCATTCATTTTCTCATTCATTTTAATTCTTGTGGTCTCAGCTAACTCAAGGTCTTCCTCAGATGATGTAACAATTACAGGGACATGATGCGTCTTAAGAAGTTCATCACCATCATAAAGTGCCGGTTGAGCCTTTTTGGCCTTTCTGAGGTAAAAAGGGTTTTGGACACCTATGGCCGATTCAGCATCTTGGTCATACAACTTTGTAGGTTTTAGCATCATATGAACAGTTTGAATGGATTGATTATGTGAGTATAACTTATTCTCGAGTTTATCTTTTAAGTTTTTTAGATATGAAAAATCAATTAGGAATTTGGTTTCTTTCTGTTTGAACTCCTGTTTTAAGGCAGTTACAGTTTCTTCAAATATCTTGTTGTTCTGAATGGTTGAATTAAGTTGTAACTTTACAGAATGAAGTTCCTTTTTAAGATTTTCTTCCTTTTTATTGCGATCTCGAATAAGTATACTCATTTGTTCATCCATTTTTCGTTCACGTAGTGTCAGTTCAAACTTAGCGCGTTGTTGATAAATAACAACTTGTTCCTTATAGATAATGAGTTCAGTGGCCAAAGGGTCAGTAGGAACATACGCATCATTATCATGCAACACATATGCAACATTTGGAACAGAAGATGCACTACTTGGTACAACAGAAACGTTATTGACCGTCAAATATTGTTCATATGGAATAACATTACTATTACCCATATCAGCACTAGTTGAGTCAATAACAGTTATCTGTTGTACTTCATTATGAATCTCATGTTTGACCTGATTATTATCACTAGGATCAATAGCATTGTCTAGATCATGTACCTCAGATAAGATTGATGCATTAGATGTACTGGCTTGTAGATTTGCTGGCCCAACCGAGGATAAATTAGCCATGAAAATAGACTAAGCTGTAGGTTCATCATCAACATCTGAGTCGAAAGCATCACATTTATTTGCCTGGAATATGTTGTCCTCATTCAGAGATAAGTCTTTGACTGGTTGATTATCCACATCTGCATCAAAAGCGTTAGTTTGTTCACCAGCCAGAAAGAGTAGCTCTTCTTCATCCAGCACTGCAACATTCTCTTGAGCTTGCATTAGCAGCATCTTGTCCTTCAAATAATCATAATTCTGTGGATGCTTTGGCTGAGTGCAGTTTCGTGCAATATGTCCAAGCCCATTACAATTATAACACTTGATCGGTTTTCCTTGACCTGCATTTGCATTCCCAGCTCTATTATGTGCTCCCCCATTGCCTGCTGCACCATTTCCCCAAGCAAAGTTCCTCTAATTCCGATTCTGTCACCCTTGAACATTCTGAACCACGACTCGACCATCCTGAACTGTTGCTTGATTTCGGGTGTTAGACGAGGTTCGAAGTTGGTTGTTTGTCTGAGGGAGAGTTGCTCTGAATGATTAGGCAAGGAGTGCAACTTGTTTGGTGAGAGTGTCAAGTATTTCATCAGTTTGGGTGTATCCAGAGTCAAGTTGTGATATTTTAGCAAATTGTGGATACTGAAGTGATTGGACATTTGGTGACTAAAGAGGTGTTGAGGATGGTGGATATTGATGAGACTGAACCTGTGACGATTGGGTGTAGGGTTGAACACTTGAGACAAATGCAAGTTGATCATTAGTTGTTGGAGTGATTCTTTCAATAATCAGTCAATCTTGGGAGGCATGCTTCTCATGTTGTTTCAAGTATGCATATAGTTGTTCATGGTATGTCTCTTTTATCCCTTTGTTAACTTTAACTGTTGTCACAAACCTATCCCATTCAGGTGACATGTTGTTCACAAACTTAGAGTTTAGCTGAATGTTAGGCATTGTCATCTTGATATTCCTCATGTCATTGACGAGCTTGTGGAACCGGACATAGTACTCATTGATGTTTTCACCCGGAAGCATCTTGAAACGTTCAAATTCATCATACAACTGAGATTCTTTATTTTCTTTGGTGAGCTCAGATCCCGCAAGAAGCATTTTGACATTGTCTCAAATAGCTTTTGCTTCAATGTTGTGATTGATGAGCTTGTAGATGTCTTTGGGTAATCCTTGAAGCACAATGTTGGTTGCACGGACATCACCATCGAATCGTTTCTTACCATTGTCATTTAGATCATCATAAGTGCGAGGCCTTTCTGGTCCAAGAAGAACACCCCCTTCAGGTGTGGTTCCAAGTGTGTCCCTGGTCGTTCCAAGCTCAAATGGACCATGATCAATTTATTGAAGAATGTAAATTCCATTTTCCTTTCCCTTACAATACAGCCGGATTCGTTGTGACCATGAGTCGTAATCAGTCCTATCGAGCATAGGAGGGCAGGTATCGGAACCGGCCGCTTGAATATCATCAGAATTACTAGACATGATTGATTACTTGTATTATGATAAGCGTTGGATTGTTACAATGATTAGTGATTGTATGTTAAAAGTGGTGATTGAATGTTTGAATTGGTGAAATGTTGTTCAAGTTTGTTAAGATTACAGGTTGAAATTTGTCAAGTTTAAAACTAAGTCCAAAAGTCCAAGAATCCCAAGGCTCACAACTCGCTACCCTGTAACTCGCTGTGAGGAAACTGTGACAACTTGCTAGAAAGAAAGCAAATGGGCAGAGTTCCACTTCTCAAGTCGCTAGAAAATAGTCTTCAAATAACCTGTAACTCGATGGACTCAACTCGCTATGAAGAAGTTATGCAACTCGCTAACAAGATATTAAATGGGTAGAGTTCCTGTTCACAAGTCGCTAGAAAATTATCTTCAAATAACTTGTAACTCGCTGGACTCAACTCGCTATTAAAAAGATTTGATAACTCGCTAATAAGAAACCAAATGGGTAGAGTTCCTGTTCACAAGTCGCTAGAAGATTGTCTTCAAATAACCTGTAACTCGCTAGTGCCAACTCGCTACCTGCAAGAAAAGTTAACTCGCTGACCTAAGTCGCTACCTGTACAAGAAGACAAGTCCCTGACACAGTGCTATCTGACACACACAGTGTACTTTTCTAACAACTCGCCAGAACAGTACCTTAACTCGCTGAGAAGATCTTCAAACAGAACCTTAACTCGCTAGCTTGAAAAACTTGGATTTTCACCTAAAACGCCTAAAATTACCCTTTTGAATGTTTTTGCTTGGTTTCTTTTGCACAACTTGGTACTAGAAGGCTATAGCAACTATAAAAACATGAACTTAAACATCACAAACATCAAGATCAAATAGAACCAAGAACAAGACTATAAACCTTTAAAAACCAAACTTTTGATCTAAACTAACCAAGAAAACGCACACACAATCAAGCTAATCATCCCATGGGCTCTGATACCAATTGTAGGATATTGGATATCATAACACAAAGGTAAGATTAGGGGTTGGCCGATTATATGTAGTGAGAGAAAGGAGAACTAGTAAGAGAAAAACACCTTAAGTGTGTGTTTGATAAAATGAATAATCAACCTCTTTCAATGGCTGAAAAGAGGCTTATATAGTGAGTTACATGCCCTAGAAAATAGGCTATGGTGTGGGCTTACATGTGGGTAAAGACCCGGCCCAATACCATAAGTCATACGCTTACGTTAGGACTACGAGCTATGCTATTCTAGACAATACACGGGGTGACCGGGTCTTTTACATAAACCTAACAAATACTCTCTAGCTCCTCTCCTATATTCTAACACTTTCATATGATTACTATTATGCAAACATGACATATAACAAAATCCTTCCATTTTTCCAAAAAACTTTGAGTGCCAAAACCAACCATTTCTGTAGCCATATCATGAGCCATATCATTATCTACTGAATAAACCTCATCATCATTGTCATGATCACCCGGATACTCAACCCTTTTCAGAGGTTTACCATCATCATTAACAAGAGTATCACATCAATTATTTATTGTTTCAACTTCCCAATTTTCTCCACAATATGAGTAGTACTAATACTACTAGTTTCAACATTCCAAAACGAGGATCTACTAGAAGTGGCCCCCTTACTAGGAAAATTTGAAGCCCCCCCCCCATTAGTACCCAACTCCTTAACATTAACGACCGAATTAAGCACATCAAACGGGTACGAATTACTAACTTCTTTAGCAGGCTCCACACCTTTCTTCTTAATACTGCTAGTGTTAGCAGTCGGCTTTTTTGCAACAGGTCTATACTCTTTAGCAGGTTTGAAACCCACCTTCGGACCAACCAGAACACCTCTAGAGGTCTAGCTAGGTTTCTTCAAGTTCTTTGTGACACCCATGCCTGGATTGTTGGGACATTCCTCGTGGATATGACCAAAGACCTTACAACACGCACACCTAGGGGGTTTCCACTCATATTCAACACGAACGGTACATGTATAAAACCCCTCCCTAGTAAGTTTTGGCATAGCAACCACAATGGTATCTTTCAACTCCACATGTCTATATAGTGTAAGTCATGGAATGGTCAAAAGTGGCTTTAACCCTAAATAGTAACTAGTTATCATAGAAATGGACTTTGAGATTGCATGGGGGTTAGGGAAGGGTGTTGGTTCGTAGGTTATGAATGGCAAGAGGGGGAGGGATGACAATTTGAGAAGACTAGGCAAGTGTTGGCTCCTAGATACAAGTTTATCATGGTTTAGTAAAGGTGGGGTTTACAAGATGGAAAGCACATGTTGGGGTTTCCCCTTTGGGAATGAGTGGATGATTTGATACGTAGTGCATGCATGCATGAAATATAATGCAAGACTTGAAAGATTACGTAAAATTTATAAAACCGAATGCATATGATTATAAAATCATGCTCATGAGGATGTTAATATGCTTGCTTAACGTAGACTAAACTTAGTTTAGTGATGGCGTACATCTAAAGATGGTTCTCATTATGCACGGGATAACCTAACAGTTATACGTAAAGTCTAATATATACTCGTATAAAATAAAATGTTCAAGTTAATGAATAAACATTGACCTAAAATTGTTGTTGTCACATTCCATCACCGTCAAACTCATTACCACATGCTCATACTCAAGCTATAAAGACATACTATTAGCATCAAAGTTTCAAGAAACCAAGAAAGCTCAAAACGTTTTAAGAAAAAGACCTTCCTTCATATTCAAAAGACAATAGGTATATCAAAGGAGATTGTTAGCTTTCAAGATGATGTAAAGCATGAGCATTTTGGTCCAAAGCACAAGGCGATTCAAGGATGTTCAAGAATAGAAAGTGTCGGTCTCGATCAAGAAAATATTTAAAGATCTCGAAACAAAAGACAAAGTTATAAGACAGTGAAAAAAGCTCAAGATCAAAGATCACAAAGAATGAAGGAACAAAGTCTACTACAACAAATTTCAAGACAAAAGACCAAGACTACAAGAGCTTAGAGACTGCTTAATGACATCACTTGGGGGAGATTCTTAGCCTCAAAATATTGAGTCGAACAAAGAAAGCAACGGTCATTATAGATTGAGTCGGGTCTTTACATTTTAGGAACTTTGTAATGTTCGTAATAGACTAGAAATGGACACGAGCTCGTTAGTTAAGCCAATATTGTACATGTTACGGGCCTTAAGTCCAACCAAAGTCGAGCCCGGCCCATCCTACTAATCCCTAGACGCATCATAGGCTTAGCACAAGTAAAAATACCCCTCCCTAGCATGTTAGGGAGGGTGTTGGTTTACACTTTAAATCCACCATTCTATTCCTTCGCTCTACTTTCTCTCTCTAACTTCTCCCTCTAGTATTCTTCCATATTAGTATAAGTGATTATGAAAGATGATATAGAATAGGATAACATTGTCAAACTCAAATACTTGTCCTACAAATATTATAGAATCCTTCTTAGGAGCCTATAATACAAAGGCATCCTAAGGGTTTCTCATAACATACGCTAACCTTAAAAATCTCTCTTGCTCTCTCTCTCTCTCTCTTTCTCTCTCTCTCTCTCCTCTCTCTCTCTCTCTCTCTCTCTCTCTCTCTCTCTCCTCGCTCATCCTCTCTCCAAATCTCTCTCTCTTTTTTCTCTCAGTCCATCTCGTTTCTTCTCAATCTCCCTACTCTCTCTTTTCTCTCCTCCTCCCATCCTCACCTCTCGACTGATCAAACCAAACGGGTTTCACCTTTCGATCAGCATTCGACTCCAAGTCGAAACCCTAAATCGACTTCTACTCGATTCTAGGGTTTACCCCGATTTCATACTCGCCTAACTTGCTAGTTCGAACCTAGTTTTAACCTATGCAGTCCCGTGGATACCTGACGCAACCCATTAAAGTTGATTTTCATCCCAAACCTAATCTGGTTAAACCATAAAGAAGGAGAGAACAGCCAATGTTGATCAAGAAAACTTACAACAACGCTTACAGGAAACAAGTATGTCCCTTATAAAAACACCCTTTATACATGTCTAGGTTGTAGGTTATATCAATGTTTAGGTATGGAACTTGCAATTAGGTTTGTTAGCTAGCATGGCCGTCTCGTGTTTTTTTACCGTTGTGCATGTTTAATTGGCCCACACAAAGATACACCTGTCGCTTACAACAACCTTGATAGGTGTGTACATATTGGGTGCAAGGGAAGGGTCAAAAACTGGTCCTGGGTGTTGAACAATGAGTCCGATACAAAACTAGTCCAAAAGACTTGCCCTCCCCGGGTAACTTGAACAGGCTAAACCACATTTGTTTACCGTTTGTATTGCTATTGTATAAAAGACTAACTGTATGTACATAAAAATCCAAAACCACAATACGCAACACATGTTTTTGGGGGGGTTTACGCAACACATGTATCAAAAATACCTGTACAAATGACTGCAAATTACAACATGCAACCACTTTATAAACATAACTAAACATAAACCCTAACACCATAGGCTGCATCTTTTTGTTACATATTACCACATGTCAGGTATAATCAATCATTCTACTTGTTATTCCTACCAAAACCCCCAAAATCAATGGTTGAACATAAACCCTAATCCTTACATAAACCTTACAAAAAAAAAGATCCAAAACCACAACACGCAACAAATGTATCAAAAAATACCTGTACAAATGACTGAAAAATACAACATGCATCCATTTTATAAACATGACTTAACATAAACCGAAACACCACAGATTATGACATGTTAGCTATAATCAATCATTCTACACGTTACTCCCGCTAAAACCCCCAAAATAATTTAAAGTTTAATCGTGAAAGTCAAGACACCAAAATCTTCAAACAAAAAAACCAACCACACACTTGAAATCACCATCAACGACAAAGAAAATAAATAAATAAAAAAAGCACCACATACATGCATTAGTGATATCGCCCGATCCAACAACTCTTCTTTCAAACACAATACATGTGTGTGTGCCTGAATTTTTTTTTTCGGGTGGGTGAGTACTTATGAAAAAAAACCAAAACGACGTCGTTTAGTATAAGCAAAAAGAAAAACTACCCTCAAATCCATAAAGGTCGTCGTTGCGTCCCAAAACGTCGTCGCTTTATCCGGCTCCTCTCACAACTGATCCAACCCAAGGCCGAAACAACGCCGTTTTTGCATGCCAAAGCGCGATCGTATGCTTCACTGTTATATGAAAGGGTAATGTATCACTCTGATTTGTTACTGCATTCGTTGATTATATGTATGATATAATGTCATATTAGTGTACATTACTTCTCTTAATATATGTACACATTGTTGTATCGGTGTACTCGGGCCGGTGTATTCGGGCAATGCACGAATATTGTACTTGTTTATATTTATCCATCTGTTAAATTAGTAATCGTGATTTTTTTTTAATCAAAATGTACATGACGTGTTCAATAGACCTTTTGATTTTCACAGTCGTATACAAATACACATGAACCAAAATGATATATTTTTCATGTTTATAAATGGCAAATGACAGTTGACCATAGTATTACAAGAGTAGAAAATAGAGAATAGAGATGTTGACAATGTGTGTTGGTTGGTTCATTTAAAGCCAAATTAACTGCAACGTTACGACGCTATTGATTTGTTTTCTTTTGTTGTTTATTATGCGTCCCCGCCTTTTACGCCCAAACGCCATGTACTTATCGAGACCCTACCACCCACCTATATTTTACTAATATTACTCTCTATGTCTCAATTTATTTTTTTCTGTTTGACTTTTTGGATCTTTTCTTTATCAACTTTGACTTTAGATATTTTTTTTGTGTTATTTAGTATTTAATGCAAAATATATGAATTGATTGAGTTTTAAACATATATTTCATTGGTATAATTTTTATCAAGTATTATATAACGCAAACAAAATTATTCAAGGTCAAAGTTGATAAAAAAAGACTTAAAAAGTCAAATAGGAACAAATAAATTAGAACACAGGGAGTAATAAACACAAATCTTATATTGATAATACCCAAACACATGTTAATAAACACTTGGTTATTAATGTACTATTTCGTTAAGGGTAAACACATGTTAATAAACACTTGGTTATTAATGTAATATTTTGTCGGGTGCTACTATTGGTAACCCCCCTGCCCACTAAAAGGTACAAAAAATGTATCGAAGATTCCTTTTGTACCCCACTTTTATAGTGCAACACAATTTTTTATCAGTTTATGTTCCGTAATTTTTAACAGTTTCATAATTTTGACCTGTTAAATTTTATATTTTTTGTTCCGTATTCTGCGTTTTACTGTTTTATAATATAAACAAAATTATAAAAATAAAATAAAAAATAAAAAAAAACAAAAAAACCAGGGGGGGGGGGTACAAACGGCTTTTCAGGGGGTACAAATAACATGAGCCTGAGCCTATTTTGTTAAGGGTGCTACTATTGGTACCCTTGATCTATCAAAAGTATAAATGTTCCGTACTTTTGATTCCTTTTGTCTCCCAATATACAGCAACAACTTTTTTATCAGTTTTCTGTTTCGTACTATTTTTGACATAGTTTTTTTTTTTTTTTGTTAAATATTTTTAACATTTAAACATTATAATTTTTCGTTTCGCATTCTGCGTTTCACTGTTTTATAATGTGAACAAAATTATAAAAATAAAAAATAAATAAAAAAAATGAAAAAAAACCGAAAAAGTCAGAGGGATACAAATGGACTTTTAGAGGTACCAATAACCAACCCTTTTTGTTAATTTTATTATGGGAAACACGAATATATGGACTCTGATTACATTGATGAAAGGACAAAAAGGGGGTGTTTGTTATGCACCTCTAGGTAAAAAATAATTTTTTCCTCTCAATCATCCCTTTTATTTTTATCTAATAATTTAGATTAATTCTTATTTAATTTAATTAAAAAACCCACTTTCGCTATATTTTTTAAAATTAAAATATCTCACAAACCGTTAATCGTAACGCAAATTAAATTATAC
The DNA here is from genome assembly GCA_026074375.1 of Tanacetum coccineum. Classification (NCBI taxonomy): domain Eukaryota; kingdom Viridiplantae; phylum Streptophyta; class Magnoliopsida; order Asterales; family Asteraceae; genus Tanacetum; species Tanacetum coccineum. The sequence continues at coordinate 5,067 of BQNB010049011.1, read as the reverse complement.
CATCGCGACGAGAATTAAATTATCTTTCTATAGATAAACACATTTATATACTTTCAACAAAAAAAATTAAATTTTCGCACAAAAAAATCACATGTGATTCGAAAAATCACATATGATCTATTACTTTAAAAATTACACGTGAATTTGTGAAATCACATGCGAATTATTGATTTATGAAAATCACACTGATTTTTACTTATAATCACATATGAATAAGTGAAATCACATGTGAATATGTGAAGTTCACATGCGATTTATAAGTCACACGAGAATTTTAAAATAACAAATCACAAGCGAATTTACAAATCACGTGAAATAAATTTTTTTAGTAAATTATCAACATTAAAAATCTACAAAAGTATATGAAAATGATTGTCTATTGAAAGATAAAAATATTCTCGTCATTATTTTCTAAATCACATGTGATTTTGTGAAATAACATGTGATTTATAAAATTACACGTGATTTTTATTGAATTTCGCGTTTTATACTTTTATTTTCCTTGAACCTAAAGCATCCGATGGCTATTGATAAGGAGTTGGACCGGGGAGATGTTTCTGATGAGTTGTTACTTAAACGAATGGAGTTAATATGTCAGCTTCGAGATCTTAAGTCATTGGAAGGAAAGGACAACGCCCAAAAAGCTAAAGTTAAATGGGCAATAGAAGGCGATGAAAATTCAAAATTTTTTCATGGTCTTATCAATAAGAAGAGGTCTCAACTATCGATTCGCGGTATATTTGTTGATGGTGATTGGATTGTCGAACCTTCTGCTATAAAAATCGCTTTCAATGAGCACTTTGCTTCTCGTTTTAAACAACCTGATCACTTTCGTATTAAGTTAAATTGTCACTTTCCTAATCGTTTATCCTCAGATCAGGTTCTGGATTTGGAGAACCATATCACCAGGTCTGAAATTCGTAAAGCAGTTTGGGAGTGTGGCGAGATTAAATCTCCGGGTCCTAACGGGTTCTCTTTCGAATTTTTTAAACGCTACTGGAGTTTTATAGGCCCGGACTTATGTTCTGCCGTTGAATGTTTTTTCATTAATGGATTTTTACCGAGAGGATGTAACGCTTCTTTCATCGCTTTAATCCCTAAAGTTTCGGATGCTAAATTTGTTTCGGATTTCCGGCCTATAAGTTTGATTGGGAGCGTCTACAAAGTGATTACAAAAATCCTTGCTAATAGATTGACTGATGTTATTTCAGATTTAGTAAGTGATTCCCAAACAGCTTTCGTTGCTAATAGGAATATTCTTGACGGGCCTTTCATTTTAAATGAGATCCTTACTTGGTGTAAAAGAAAGCACAAACAAGCTCTTATATTCAAAGTGGATTTCGCCAAGGCATATGACTCCGTTCGATGGGATTATCTCCTAGATGTATTAAAAGCTTTTGGTTTTGGTCCAAATTGGTGCAAATGGATTCGGGGAATTTTTTCTTCTTCCATGGCGTCTATCCTAGTTAATGGAAGTCCTACTCCAGAATTCAAGTTTCATTGTGGGCTTAAACAAGGAGATCCCCTTGCGCCGTTCTTATTCATTCTTATCATGGAGTCACTCCACATCTCGGTTTCTAAAGCCGTTAACGAAGGAGTGATAAAAGGCCTTTCGATTCAAGGTTCGGATCCTATATCTCACCTTTTTTACGCTGATGATGCGGTTTTTTTAGGGGAATGGTCCGAAGAAAACTTAGTGAATCTCGTTAGAATTCTTGACTGCTTTTACCTCGCATCAGGTCTGAAGATTAATCTTCATAAAAGTAAAATCTTAGGTGTTGGAGTTCCTAAGGAAATCGTTGATCAAGGCGCTTCTCTCATTGGTTGCGAAGTCTTATCTACTCCTTTTACATATCTTGGGGTAACTGTTGGTGATAAAATGACGCGTAGGTCGGCTTGGTTAAATACTGTTCAGAAAATAAAAGCGAGGTTGTCTAAATGGAAAAGTAAAACTTTATCTGTTGGAGGTAGAGTTACTTTGCTAAAGTCGGTTCTTGGTGCTGTCCCGCTATATACTATGTCTTTATACAAAGCTCCTAAGGGAGTTTTGCATGAGATGGAATCGTTACGTAGTAACTTCTTCAAAGGCGTTAATCAAAATGACATAAAGATATCCTGGGTAGCTTGGGACAAGGTCCTTGCGTCTAAGAAACAAGGGGGCCTCGGTATATCTAGTATGTTCGCTTTGAATCGAGGTTTAATTCTTAAGTGGGTTTGGCGTTTCCTTTCCCAAGATGGTTCCATCTGGTCGCGAGTTATTAAATCAATCTATGGCCCTTATATAGATTCTCATGTCGATAGCTTTCCCTCGAACTGGTGCTCTATTCTCCGTGAAGTTAAAGTCTTGAGTGCGAAGGGTTTTGATTTTTTCTCGCATTGTAAGAAGAAAGTAGGTAATGGTCGCAACTCTCGGTTTTGGCTGGACACTTGGCTCCTGGATAAGCCTTTCAGGGTTCGTTTCCCTCGGTTGTTCATCCTGGAAATGGACAAAACGAAGTCAGTGGCTGCTAAGTGGGATGATCCTTCTTTTTGTTCTTCATTTCGTCGTCCTGTTAGAGATGGAATTGAAAAAGAACAATGGCTGGAAATGTTATCTATGCTTGATACAGTTATGTTATCCTCATCAATCGATAGGTGGGTTTGCGACTTAAATGGAGAAGGAGATTTTCGTGTAAAAGATGTTCGATCTTCTTTGGACGAGTTATTTCTTCCTTCCATGGATGTTGCTACTAGGTGGGTTAAATTCGTCCCGAAGAAGATTAATGTTTTCGCATGGCGAGCCCGCCTTGACCGTCTCCCGACTAGATTGAATCTTATCAAAAGAGGTGTTATTTTGGATTCGGATATTTGTCCTATATGTAATTCGTCTACTGAAGATTCCTCTCATATTTTTTTTCATTGTGACATGGCGAAAAGCATTCTCCGGAAGATCAGTATTTGGTGGGATATTCCTTGGAGAGATTGTTCTTCTTTTACAGATTGGTACACGTGGTTCGACACTATAAGAATGCCGTCCAAGCTTAAACTTATGTTAGAGGGCGTTTTCTTCGTTGCTTGGTGGCATATATGGGTGTTTCGGAACCGGCTCATTTTTGATACTTTGGTTCCAAGGAGGTCAGAGATCCATGACGAGATTATTTCTAGATCTTTTTCTTGGTCTACTGCCGTGAACCCACAAGGAAAGAAAAATGTGTTTTTGCTTTGTGTTTTGATAATTAATAAGTGTTTGCATGGGTCTTTGTTTGTAACCGGATATAAGCAAGGAAAGGGAGGAAGAGATTTCAATGTTGTCACATGCAAGCCTAAGGTGAAGTGCTAAACATGAAAATGGGTGTGTAGGTTTTCTATGCAAAATTAAAAATGTTGGTTTTTCTTCTTTTGTTTGAAGGGTGACGGCAAGGCAAGACAAAAAAGTAAAAGAGATTTAAATCTTGTGTATAATTTACCTATATGTATGTATTTGTATGTGTATATAGGATGGTGTTAGTTTACATGCATGCATAAAGGCATAAAATGCAAACGAAAACATTTTACGTAAAAATACGAAAATAAAATATGAAAACTTGTTAATTATCTTCGTAATTGTCCTATAACACTTATTTGACGTAAAATTATATTTGTTTAATTCCGGTTTACGTGATTTTACTTAACGATTATAATTAAAAGTAAACACGTAAAAGTTCAAAGTAAATAGTTTTGAGTTTATTGTCGTAAAATGACCTGAAAATATAGGTTGTCACAGTTTGAGTGTCCATTAAGTTAATTTTAGGAACTCTTTGAAAGGCTGAGTAACCAAAAGCATCAAAGAAGAAAACACGGGTTTCGATCACATGAACTTCTTTAAATGGAATTCCTTCAGGGGGAATTATGTTGTAGTGAAGGCCAACACCGTACATTTGAGGTTCATATTTTATGGTTCTCTTTCTCTTCTTTAATTTAGGTGAATTCTTAAGTAGATCCTGAAGAGACAGAGTCTTCCGTGTATCAATCCCTAGGAACTTTTCTTGTTTCCTGATTTCTTCAAATCTTTTTCCTTGTGTTTCTATTAGTTCAGTAGTGTTAGCCCCTTTATTCTTGTTCAAGACTTCCCATTCCTTATAGCCAAAGAGACTTAATTTGAACTCACCAATGAATTCAAAGTTTGGGTCGTCATTGTCTATGATAAAAGTCACTTTAAAAGGCTTTTGTGTTTGAAATGATTTTGATGTCAATAATTATCGAAGGCTTCCTGACAAGCTCCATCTTTTTCTTGTAACTTTCCCATACACTCTTCCTCGTTTAAGCCTTTGCTCTTAGTTTATCCTTGGTTTCTTGATTTCTTGAAGTTGAAGAAGTTGAATTCTTTGGTGGTCTTGATAACTTGATTTGTTGCCTCAACTTTCTCATGAGCTACCTTAGCAATAACAGAGGCAACATAGTCTAAGATTTTCTTCTTTCTATCTTCAACCTCAAGGAGTTCAGCTAACGCCTGTAAAGTAACCTTAACTACTTCCTCATATGCGAGTTGGTAGTCAATCATGTCAGGGCCTGATGAGGATTCAACTAGGTTGTTGGGCGATATAAGAATTTAGCAAGGTTTAGTTCTGGTATGGAAACATCAACTTCTCCGAGCTTAAAGAGCATACTATCTTCAATACCAAACATCTTCTGCTTATCTTTTTTTTCCTCTAATGGTTGTGTAGAATAAGAAGTAGGGATATCCTTAGTGGGTTTGACTGATGAGTTATGTTCACAGATTTCATAGTCCCATACTCTCTCCTCTCCAAATGTTGAAGTGGGACCTTGGTAGATAACCATTGTATTAGCTTCAGGGTGTGCTGGTTCACAGGTGTGTGAACTCTCTTCAAAGGGATACTTGCCGGTGAAGGTAGTTGATAAGAGTTTGTGAGGGGAAATCTTAGTTAGCTTCTCCCCTTTAACCGTTGCTGGGGATAAAGAAGCAGGATGTCGTCACCAAATATATTCACTTTCACTTCATTATAGAAACAAGAAAAATAAGATGAGATAAAATGGAAGAAGTTTAGAGAGAAGTTAGAGAGAGAAAGGTAGAGAGAAGAAAAAGATTGG
>BQNB010049010.1:0-36561 GCA_026074375.1 Tanacetum coccineum | reverse complement strand
GTGATCTGTACGAATAAGAAACTGTGCACCATACAAATATCATCTCTAAAATTTCAATTTAAGACTATGACTACCAACCCTATACTATGAATTTGATGCTTCTTCGCATTTTCTTTGATTTCCTTGAAACAACCTTTGTTACATTGAGGAGTCTTCATTCTTACTTCTACGATCTTCGTATACGACGATCATTCCTCCATTTAGAGATGCAACCCTAATAATCTTCCTACCTCATGTAATTCTTACCTCGATATTTGGTCAACGATTCCTTCTTCAAAGATTTCATCGGTAATAAATTCTAATTCCTTCGATTCACGATTTACACGACGATACGAAGAAGTCGCAAAACATCTTTTGGCACCAAATATCAAACGCGAACAGGTTCTACATGACGTTCTGTAACACGACGTCTCCTTCCCTATCGTCTTTATAAATTTCTCTCTAAATGACTCACTCGCCTCGACTGTATCCCTAACCTTCTTCGCTAACATCATCAATCTTAGTCGTAGATCCCCATTCGTTTGTTTTTAGCGAACCTAGAATTGAACAGACTTCTCAAAAGCCTTAATTTGTTATAACAACTTGGTGCTTAGCATAATTTCATGACAGTTCTTGTTTGATTGAGTTGTAGAGTTAAGTTAGGTTCAAAGTTGTTACTTAGCTTAAGGTCTATGACAACTTTTCTCAAGGACGGGCTAGCTTACCCTCGCCTATATAGCCGCCTGATGGTTACTTTAGACTGACGTTCCTCTTCAATTAGTAGGATATGCTTGGATAGAAATGTCATGATTTCAACATTTAGTAGTATTTGACCATAAGAAAGGAAAAATGGTTCATTCTAATGTAGCAGACTAGGTCATTACACTGGACTAGCAGTTTCGTTAGAAAAATTGTTCACCTTGACCTACGAACACTCTCTGGATTTTAGTGGATAACATATGATGAACTTTAAATAAAACCTAACCAATGATGCACTAGTTATCACCCCATAGGAAGTTAGTTTGATGATTGATTTCACATTATGGAAGAACCAAACGAAAATCTCGTTAGGAAAGTTAAGCAACTTAGACGAGATAAGACTTTGATTTCAAACTTAGAGGGAACTCTAAGCAAGGACCCGAATCTACCTGGAAAGCAGGAGTAAGACATTGTAGACGTCACTACTGAACTACTTGAAACATCACACGGACATGACAAGAACTAGTTCACTATCGAACACCCGATCAAAATTTCGCATTTCAGGCTACGAGGAAAGCCGACGACTGATGACATCAAATAAAGTTACTTTTATAGCATCATTTATCCCATGTAAATAACCCATTTTGTATAATTCTTGCAAAGAATTGTTACTTAATCGTTTGTATTTGAGAATTGCTTTAATTATAGAGTACTTGGTGAAGATTAGCAAAAAGGCACGCATTCTGGAGCATAAACGAAGAAATCTGAAGACTACTGTTCTGACATCCTATACGCCATATCCATCAAGGAAGATACAGCGTATCTATGCATGCACTTCACAAAAGACCACAAGGGAACAAGATGCAATACGCTGTATCCATAGAAGATCAATACGTCGTATTCAAGTTATGGTATTAAAATATTCAGGAAGATATCAAGCGTGGTCCCTACTCTAAGAAACCCCCAATACGCCATATTGAAGTCTTTCGATACGCCGTATTGACCTAATTCTAGACCTTACATATAGAAAACCTAAAAACAGGTTTTTAGTGTGCTAAATCATATTTTTGATACCTAAACCATAAAAGTCAATTTTCAGAAGAGATGAAGAGCAGAAGAGGTCTTGCAACGTAATTAATTTCATAGGAAACAACTTGCAATCTCCTATACTATTGTAATCGTTTGGTTTTTGGTATCATTCGTTAACTCGGTTAGTTTACCTTGGCTAAATTATTACTTTTGTATTGATTATGATGTTTAAAGGCTAATACCTTCGGGTATTAGCCATTATTATAAAGATCTGAATGTTTGGTTTGTTTATCTCGATTGCTTAATTTATTGTTGATTGCTTGTTTATGTTTATCAGTTTATACTTGTTTACGTGCTTTTGTATGCGACCTATCATTCAACTGGATCTAGTGATACGGGCCAAGTAATCTAGATGCCGGGATGGCTCTCCATATAGTGATTTATACATCTAGACCAATAGAATCACGAATAATAACCTTTGTTTTTGCTCTTAGATTGTGAGCTTAGTTGAACTGGCAGGTGACCCTTGGGATCAATGAGTATGTTCTTAATTAATTGGTAGACTACTAGTGTATGAATTGCCTTTAAGCAGTAAGTAGGTAAAGTCTCTATGAGCTAGGGTTAAACAGTCTACCATGCTTTATCCCTAAGATAGTTTATAATCAGCAATAAGGATGCTTTATGAGGATTGTTTAATTGTGACAGATTTTCTTTGTATCGAGGTCTTAGGAAAAAAGTACGCCTAAGTCTTAAGAATGATATGGCCGCCTCATGATAATAATCATTGCCAAATAAAAAAAAACTACGTTCTTATTCGAATTAATTAATGGTTAAATAAGTTGTTTTTTTTTTTTATTATATTGGCTAGACCGCTCTTTTATCTTTCTGTCAATTTACTTGCGTCCTTTTTAGTGTCTTAAGTTGATTTTAGTCCCACATAACCCGTGCCAGTCTCTTCGAACTGAAAACCACCTTATCCGTTAGGATTTAGATTTAACATGTGTTTAGCATTGGTTTAAGACAGAATAGAATTAACTTAGTTTAGATAACCAAAATATTAATAAATTAAAAGATTATTTCTCGCTCTTAGTGATCGACACCCTACTTACCACAAAACTCCTATCGACCGGGTACACTGTCCGTTAAAGTGTTGTTTTTGGTAAAGTCGCCAAAATATAAATTTAAAACTTGAAACATAAATTACAACCACACAATGACACATCAAGTGTTTGGCGTCGTTGCCGGGGAGTGAAAATTTAATCTTGATTTTTATTTGATATTTTGGTTTTTAACATTAGATTAGTCTAACCCTTAGGATTAGTGTAGTTTAGAATAGTTTATAATCCTATTTGTTTGCTTATTGTGTTTGTGTAATATGGCGTATTCAGTTTACTAAATACGACGTATAAGTTATTTGACGGTTTTCTTTCCTAGCAAGTTTATTACATGATGGACAACCCGAACATTACTATGGAAGAATACATCAGGCTTGAAGAAGAAAAAGCTCGTCGGCATGGTAAGGTGTATAACTGGGAAACTGCTAAGTATGGTAAGATCTGGTATGATGAAGACATTCACGACCTCAGATCCGTTGAAACCGAATTCCCAGCTATAGTCTTTAATGACGAGTTATCATCTGAAAAAACACTCTCTTGTGAACCCACGGTAAGTTCTCTTAACAACAATGAAATTGACTTTAGAATATCGTTTGACGAATCCGATGATGAAGATTACACGGTAATTTATGAAAAAAACTTGTTTTCTTATAAAATAATTTATGTTAATGATTTGAAAACGGATTTGGAAAATGATAATGAAAAAGTCAATATGCCTTTGTTTCCATCACCCGAGCCTACGGTCAGTTGTTTTGATGATTTAGACTTCTTTAAAGATTTTGAGAATGAATTTCCAGCCATTGTTTACAATGATGCTCTAACGTCTAAATTAGATCTTACGGAACCCACTTTAAGCCTCAATCATTTCGGTTGAATTTGATTTGAAAGATGAAACATCATTGTCTGAATATGATGAAGTGGAACAAAACGTTTTGTACTTTAATGATCTATTTCCTTTCAACATAATCTATCCCGATGAACTAAAGTCGGATAAGGACAATGATGATAATAAAATCGATATAATACAGTCTTCAAGGGGAGTATGTAAATACACAAGGGTCAAATAAGCTTTTGGAAGCAAGTCATGATAAAATCAATAAAATTTTCATTATGGAAAGTTTTATCATGGAATTAAATGTTAATGTTGGGAATTATATTTGAGTTGATAAGACAAAACATATGAAAGATGAAGGACTTAAAAGAAAAAAGAGAAATTCTTCAAAATATGGAAGATTACAGAAGATTTCCTAGAAGATAATTGTAAAAGTTATGGAATTGTTGATGTTTCTAATACTTATCTGTTGTAACCAATGTCTCTAGTTTATAAGAGATTTTAGGTGTATAGTTTTCTGTGTGTCAAGATGTAAAACACATAAAAGTGTGTGTGTGGTGTGTGTCTAGGCGTCAAGTCCTCTAAGTGGACGCCTAGAATTTGTGTGTTTCAGCCTCAAGGATCGTATGATTCCTGTTACAGTTTATTGATGTACGTATCTACTTATTGATCCTAAGTAGATCTGGGCTTGTAGTAGTCATTCTTCTTAGAGAAGATAATGATTGACAAACCTTGTTTGACGTAACATTGATGTTCTTATTCGGCTGCATGTTATGTTCAATGTTATTATCCTAGCTATATGTTAAACAATCTGAGTTATAAACGATTCTTTAGATTTCGCAATTGGTATCTGAGCCTCGTGGCTCTCGATTCTAGGCATCAACAAGGTGTTATTGAGGTTGTGTTCTTGATGAAAAAGAAGAGACGAGTTTTGGTTATCACAAGTTCGTTTGTCCGCAACTGTTCAATTTGTGTTAGCTTCTTGTTCGGTCTGTTTTTACCATAGCAGTCATCGACTAGATCCATTCAAGTAAGTTATTTGGATTATTTTATAACTAATAATAAATAATTTGATTATAAAATAAAGTGAAGGATAATGGGTCGTCTGATGACACAACAACTTTGATAATGTTATTGGTTCCAATCGGTATGAATTTCAAAATTAATATGTAATATTTAATTTTGGTTATCAGTATGCTTCGGTTTGGATGGTTAATAGTTTGATTGTTTGTGTTTTTTATATGAGTATTAATGTGGAGCATGTTGGTTCGTGGTATTAAGATTAATACTGCTAGCATTAACTTTATACTGCCAAGTATTCTCATTACTACTGCTGCCAAAGACAACACATTAGTGACAGATTAATGATGAATAAAGTGTCACTAAATAATATGAGAGGAAGGAGTAATTGAATTTGTGACAGATTAGCAACAGTTCAGTGACAGTTAAAGCGTCACTAACAGAATGGGAGGAAGGAGAACCAGATTAACAACGCATTAGTGACAAATTAGTGACAAAAAAGCGCCACTAAAAGCTAATGAAAGAAAAGAAAAAAAATGTTTTCTGTTTGGTTGATGCGTAAAGTTTTATACACGTATAATAATATAAGTATAGAAAATTACCAAACTACCCTTGAGGACAAAGGAAGAAAGGAAAATTCTCACGATTATATATAATAATACGTATTTTTTTTACGGTAGTGATTACGGGTCGATTCTCGAGATTTATGAAATAGACCCACGTTTGTTATTGGGACCATGGTTTTGATGGTTCAGAGATGATTTGTTTTCTAAAATCCTAAAAGTAAGCAAATTAAAGGACTATTAAACCTAACTTTAATAACGGGAAATTAAACTTTAACTAAAAACGCAAAACGGGAACCCTAAATGGTGATTAAAAATCCTAAATTTCCAAAATTAAACCTAAAATGAATTTTTCTCTTTTAATAAACTCTAATTGACTAAAAAGTAAGTTTAAGGAAAACTAGAACAAAAACGGAATTGAAATGAGCTTAAAAACACGAAAAACGTGAACGGGAACGAATCCCGTTCTTTAAAAATTGAAATTTTGCAATTTTAACCCTACGAAAGCAAACTAATTTTCCTAGAAACTTTATGATAAAAGAAAATTTTCTAAAAAAATATATTTTTTTTTGATTATTTTTCTATTTTTTATGATTTTTTAAAGTTTTTAATAAAAATAAATGTTTAAAAATACTAAACTAATTATAAAAATCCTGAAAAAAATATAGAAAATAGCTTGATTAAGAGGAATCTAAGGAAAATTAATTAGGGTAAAAAAATGCTTATCGATAAGCCTTTTTTTTGGTGTAATAAGCTTAAACAGCTTATTAACCAAATAGGACTAAAACGTATACAAATAATAAATTTTGTAAAACTAGAATGAAAAAGACCCCAGGGCACGTTGGTAGTGAGTGTGTGTGTTAAAACACTTGGTGAAGGTGGTAGAGGTCCCGGGTTCGAGCCTTGCTCACCCGAGGCTTCCCACTTTCCTAAGTGTTTTAATTTTTTCCATTTTTTATAACTTTTTAAAACTCTTAAAAATAAGCAACTTTTATAAAAACCTTATTATTTTTTTATAAACACAAATAGCTCAGAAATAAGCTAAATAATGACAGAAAGCTTAAATAACCTAAAACCACGAAAAATTAACTAAATTGGGCAATTTAAGGACAAATAAGCTAAAGGAAAAAGATAAATAAGCTAAAACAGATAACAATCTATATCTAATAAGCAAATAAGAAACTAAATTTAAGCACTTTTGATATGCTAGATTTGCCAGAAAGATTAAAAAGTTAAAATATAACACTTTATATTTAAACATAGAAAAGCAAATATGCTCAAATAAGCTAATGACATAAACTAAATAATGCTAAAATTTATTTCTACTAACCTATAAAAGTTAAACTAATCCCTAATTAAGCATAACTATAAAGCAGATAGTAAAATAAGAAATAAGCTTTTTTTGGTGTTAAAATCTGTTACCAAACAGCCCTTAAGTCACCTTTGAGCTTAATTTTCAATAAGCTAATCCGAATCCTTATGGGACTTTTGCTTTATTACCTAAGAAGTCCACTAATAAGACTATATTAAAACAACTTTTTAAAACATTTTGAAATTAAGAGCTTAATAAATAAGTCTTGTTGAAATATGCTTTATACTTAGAATGAATTAGGATTGGACTTGCTTTTGAAAATGAAAATTCAGGTTTTAAAGCTAAAAACAGATACTTAAATAAGCTTAACTTCAAAAAGCAAATTGAAACCCATTACCTATTACCCTAGATCTAATTGTGTACTAAATATCTAAATCTAAGAACAACTTTTATTTATTGAAAATTGATGATAAAAAAGACCTTTTTCTATTTTTCTTACTGGTGTAGTTTGCTCAATTGTGACTCAAATTAAACTTAGAAAAAATGCAGACCAAAGGAACAAAATCACTTATAAATCATCAAACTAAGAACAACTAAGGTCATTTCAATTACTAGAAGTGATTCAAGCTTAAAATCCAAAATAGACCTTAACAGTTGTGGACTTATATTAATCTAATTTATTAAAAACTAATTATCCCTATCCTAGCTTATGAATCTAGCTAAAATAAACTTAGTTTAAAGATTAAAACCAAAAACTTAAGACCAAATTGTCTCAAGCAATACTAACTTGTGGTTAGTACTACTGAGCCAAACACCCATTTTAACTTATCAATTCCAAATTTTAAACTGAAAGAGGGTTATTTAAGCTGAGAACTTTAAAGATAAATAACAAGCAAGTAAAGTTGAGCAAAAATAAGCAAAAAGAAACAACAAATAAGCAGTAATATAAGCAGATAAGAAATAAGCAGATAAAGGGGCAAATAAGGCAGATTTAACATAAAAACTTAAACAAAGGACAATTAAGCATTAAACAAGCATAAATAGCAACAAATAACAGCAATAAGCAATAAAAAGCAAGAATAAGCATAAAATAAGCAAATGAATAGTAAAATGCAAAAATTGGAAAAAGTAGACTCATAATTGTCCTTAGCTTTTGGAAAGAGTATAAGCTCTCAACAGCTTATAAACCAATCCTATAGCTTCCCAAGAAGCACTAAACCCATGGCCATCCAAGATTTACTATGCTCCTTGCTTTTCTTGGATAGATTTTTATGATTTTTTTGGATTTTTGATATTTTTTTTGGACAGAAAATGAAATAAGCTTTCAAATAGGCTTTTAATGTCTTAAAAGCTTATAATAGAGCTTAACAAACAGTATTTAAAAACAAGTAATTTAAATGACAATATTTAAAGTAAAACTATAAATTGCATAAAATTAAATGACAAGTAATTTAAAGACAGAAATTTAAATGACAATATAAAAAAACAATATTTAAAATGGTACAAATTGTTGTTTACAAGCTTTTGACTTAAACAAAATTCGACAAAGGGAAAATTGAACTATTCTAGCCTATTTATACTAAAAGTCTTCAAAGCTTGCTGTGTTTCTTCTGTGAGAGCTTCAAGCCTTTGTGTGTTTGTTGTGTGAGAGAGATCCCATAGTCAATCTTGGCCCTCCATTATTCTTTGTGCCCAAGGTGATCAATCTAAACCCTTGATTCGTTTTCACCCAATAGGATGTTGAGAGATTGCCAAAGTGTACAAGAGGCCACGTGGGGTGGGGTTGAGGGGGATGGTGAAGTTTTTGGACTAAGGGGAACAGTGAACGAGGGTGAAAATGATAGGGGTGGTTAAACAGTGGTGGGGTTTGTTATTGGCGAGAAAAAATGGTTTAAGGTTAACAGGATAAAAGGTTTGGGGAGTTGGCATGTTTAGTCCTTGAGTTTTATAAGTAGTATTTCATCGAAAGTCCCTGGTTGGTGTACAAGTTTATAGGGTTGGCAGGATAAGTCCCTAAGGTTATATAGAGTGTTTGCAGTTATGGTCCTTGTGGTGAAATAAAACTAACACCCGTTAAGTCTTAACAGGCTTGGATTTGGGCCTAGGATTTAACTTGTTTGGGCCAGTAATGGATAAAAGAGGTTTTGGACTTTCATTTAGACTTTGGGCTTATATAATTGTAATAGTCTTCATATAATATTTAAATGGGCTGACCCGGCCCATTAGATGGGTACGGGTGGGCCCATTTAATATTTCTTCAGTTACGGTTTTGACTTTGACTGTTGACTTTGTGGGGTTGACTTTGACTTTATCTTTTCACGCTTTTCCATTCCGTGCTCGGTTTTATCGTTTTTGGCTTTGTTTTTCGTCCTTTTGTCGGATATCCATTTCCTGCACAATATGAATGAAAACATACACATACAATGTATTTTTGGTACATTTTTAGTCATTTTAGCTCGCTTTAATGGACAAATTGTATGTGTATTTAAGCACATACCAACTAACAATACAAAGAAATCCTGTTAAATGCACTAACGGTCGTTACAAGAAGAATCTAAAAGAGAATCCAAAGAGGAGTTAATGAACGAAGCAAAAGTGCGGCGCATAGTTTATTTTGTACGGTGTACTTCTAGATGAAATAAATGCTGTTCAATTACACACCAAGTGCGGCGCACTTTTTCCCAAGTACGGCATACTTTCAGCATCAGTTACAGAAATATCACCAAGAGCATAATTATTATGCCAACTATTGATTGCCTAATCATTGTATTTGTATGTGAGAAATCACATATCCTTTTATACTAAAAATGGCTTTTAAATGATCAAAATGTGCAAAATTATGCTTGTATTTGTATATTTTGTCGTTTGTAAATGTGTAGGTACGGATATTGCTAAAATCATAAGAAAACGGTCAAAACCGAGCAAACACGAACACGGGAACGGATAGAGTGTACAAGAGCCAGGAGTTTCAAGCAAAGGTCAACAAAATTCAAATGGTCAACCTATTGGTTAATCCACAAAAAGACAAAACCCTTAAAATACCAAAAATGCCCTTATTGTTAAACCATTTTCACCAAAAGCCCTTAAATTCATAACACCGTTAGTCCTTTAATCCTTAAAGACTAACAGTCGTTATCTTTAAATCATAAAATCTTTTTACCCAATTACCCGAGCCCAAATCATAAACCCTTAGCCCAATACCTTTTTTATTAACCAAGCCCAGGTCAACCCCCTTTTACCTAGGGTTAAACACAAAATCGCCATAAAGAAAAAAATGTAGGAATTGGTTTTCTACTATTTACCCGTCTTCCCAATTCACCTAGGACCTTAATTACCCTTATTTAAGTGGAATTAACCATTCTAGAAGAACGATGATGCAAGCAATGACGATATTGGGATGCCAAGTTGGCAATCCCAAGGCAAATCATTGGCTAATCATACATGCACTCAAATCAAGGGACGAGATCATAAGATTCAGAGTTGGTTATGAATGGATGGCTAAGATTAGAAGCTAGGGGAGCGTCTAAGGACCTGGAACCTTCCTCTCAAGCCTATAAATAAAAAGCCTTTTTCACTCAAACATGATATCTAGTGTAGCTTTAGTGTAAACGTTGTGTAGCTTATTGTATTAATGGAAGGGAAACCAAATTTGGATGGGTTTCCAGGACCACACTAGCTTATTGGAGCTTGTTGACTATCTCTTGGAGAATTAATAAGCCTTGTTTAAGCAGAGGCTATTATAAGTTTTCATTTTCCTTTTTATAGCTTAATTCCGCATTTAGCTTAAATAATGCTTTGTACATGCTTAAATCTGTTTAAGGTAGCTTATTGTAGATTATATTAGTAGGTTAATGCTTAATATTGTCATTTAATAGCTTAGATCTTAGTCTGCTAGTTAATTTTACAAAACAGTTTGAAAAGCCAAAAAAATATTAGCATAATATAATAGCTCATTGTTCTGGCTTATTGTCTGCTTAGATTTGCTCAATAGGTTTGTTATAAGCTATTTGACATCTGGTATTTGCAACTTGTATCTTAAAATTCATTTTCATAAGCCAAAAATGAGGTTGAAGGATTTAAAGAGGTGTTTGGCTTATGGCAGTTTTAACTTTAGTTAGTACTATCATAGCCTTTATGGTCTTTTAAATCAATCTTAAACTTCAAATTTGAGTTTATAAAGCTAAGTTTTAAGGCCCTTGTAGGTTTAATTTGATAAGTGATCATGTTTTTGTAAACTGTTGGCATTAGATCATGCTCATAAGCATTTCTAGCTTAAGTCTGTTATAGTTTAAATTTTCATTGCTACAATTTTTGTTTAGCTTTAGTATTTTAAAGTTGTAGAAGCAAGTACCTTAGGTCTGCATAGGTTAGTTCATAGTTTTGGCTTTAAAAATTGCAAACTGCATCAGCAGCTAAAACAGTCAAATGACCCTTTTTCAAGATCAATTTTCAACAGGTAAAAATAGTTTTTAGAATTTCAAATTTTGTTTACAAGTAGATTTTAGATAATAGTATATCTATTTCAGCTTATTTTGCTTTTAAAAGTTCATTAAGCTATCTGTTTTTAAGATCAAAATAAGCAATTTGTCTTTTCATAATTAAAAGTGAATTCAGTAAGCATTTTGTCTTTTCTAAATAAAAAGAAACTCAGTAGGCACTAAGTCAAAAGCCATTTTCACTTAGCTTTTTCTTTACGTTTTTGATTTTCAAATTAGTTTTTAAAAGTTGTTTTAAGTAGATTTGAGGTCAAGATTTTAGGATTTATAAGCTAGATTTCCATAATGTTCTATTTACTTAGTTTAAAATAAGCTTAAAAGTAGCTATTGTGTCAGTTTGGTAAACAGTTTTGAGATAAATGCTTAATTTGGATTTTACAGCTTATAGCTTTTATTTGTTTCTTATTTCTAGTATATACTAGCTTATTAGGATAGGATTTAGCTGTTGATAGCTTAGTTAGTCTTGTTTTTAGCTTATTAAAGTTCTCTTCTTGTTGGTCAAGTAAAAAGCTCATAATCCTTTAAGTACTTACTGTCTGTTTTTAGCTCATTTTCCAGCTTATTTAGTGCTTTTCAAAAATAGTTGTTTTTATTAAAATTGTTAATTTCAGCTTTTCTACAAGTTTGCTTTTTAAAGTTTTTTTAAAATTAAAAAAGGGAAGAAGGGAAATCCAGGGTGAGCAAGGCTTGAACCATGGACCTCTACCTTCCTCAACCTTTATAAACGCCTCACCACACAACACACTCACCACTGCGCCCTTGGGATTTTTACGTCCAAGGGTGCATTTACTTTTCTTTTAAACACATTTTAATTTTCACTTTTATAAAATAAGCCGTAGCTAGTTTTTGGCTTTTTAGGGCTTCATTTTTTAGCTTATTTTTAGTTCTTATTTTTATAAAATCCAGCACTACATTTTACACTTTTAGTAATTTTCTTAGAATTTTTAGGATTCATTTAGTATTTTTAATCATTTAATTTTGTTTAAAACTTAATAAATTCATAAAAAAATAAAAAAAAATTCTATTTTCTTTTATCATAATCTAGCTTAGGTTTGAAATTTACTTCCGTAGGGTTAATATTTTGAAAGTTCAATTTTTAAAGAACGGGATTCGATCCCCGTTCTCGTTTTCTTCGTTTTTAGCTCAAATTAATCTCGGTTTAGAAATTCCTTAGCTTTTTACTTTTAAATAGTCATTTAGGATTAGAAAAAGTTTAGAAAAGCATTTAGGGTTTAATTTTAGTGTTTTTGCTTATTTGTCGTGTTTTATTTTATTTCCCGTTATCATTTTTTTCGTAGTTAGATTTAATTGTGCCTTTATTTGCTCGCTATTAGGATTTTAGAAAACAGATCATCTTTGAACCAATTCAAGTCATTGTCCAAATAACAAACGAGGTCTCAATTTCATAAATCTTTGGGAAAACGACCCGGTAATCACTTACCGGTTTCTTACGTAGAATATTTTTCGTGTGATTTTTCTTACTACCTTTGTCCTCAAGGGTAGTTTTGGAATTTTCTTTACTTTAGATATTATTACGTATTAAAATTATATACACCAAGTTTTTGGCGCCGTTGCCGGGGATTTGTGATTAAGATTCCTTCGTTTGCAGTTTGTCGATCGTGATTTGGAGAACCTTTCGTCTTCGAAAGTTACGCTTTTAAGAAAATCAAAAATACAAAAAAATTAAAAATATAAAAAGTAAAAAATATTTTTCTTTTCTTTTTAGTATAAGTAGAAGATTAATAAATAAGAAAAGTACAAAAATATTTGCTCTTCCGGATTTTTCGATTTTTCTTGTGAATTCATTAATATAAGAAATAAAATTTTTACAAAGTTGGTAAAAGAACACCAACAAATAATACTTTCAATTGAAGTATTATCCATCAATAAGTTCCCGAACCAAAGATTCAAAAAAATTACCGTTTGTGTCACTTACGAAAAAGGCGCACCTCTTTTGTAAAATTTATTTTACTTAAGAGAGTTACCCTAAGTTTGTTGATTATTCGGTAAACAAAAATATTTCCTTTTCTCATTTCATTTTGTTTAGTGCATGCGCACTAGAAATTCAAATTTTCCAAATAATTCGAACGTAACAATTTTGAGACGTTGAAATAGAGGACGTGCTCCAAACATAGTCGAACCCGAGCTTCGTACTATCATTGAAGTTGCACCAATGACGGAACGTACAATGGAAGAGTTGCTCCGTGCACCCACGAAAGGGTATGGAGAAGCTATCGTTTTACCGAAAATTAATGCAGATCATTTTGAAATTAAGACGAATTTGTTACAATTGGTTCAAGCTAACCCGTTTCACGGTTTAGAGAACGAAAATCCTCATGCTCGTAATAGTTTCAAAAGGATTACCTCGACTCTACGATTTAGGAATGTACCAAACGATGTGATTAAGCTAATGATGTTTCCATATTCACTCGAGGGGGCCGCTAAAACTTGGTACGAGAAAGAACCTCCTAATTCAATTTTGACTTGGGAGGATCTCGTTACCAAATTCGTGAGTCGATTTTTCCCTCCCTCGAAAACAACTCACTTAAAGAATAAAATCTCTCGTTTTACCCAAAAATTCGATGAGTCTTTTAGTGAAGCGTGGGAACGACCATTTTTACGAGTTATACCACGAACCCAACTTCCTTCCAAGAAGCAATTCAACCGTTATGTTAAATTGAATTTCTAATAAAATAGATTCTCCAGTAGTTATTCTCATTTTAGAATAAAATAGAATTCCCGCATTATCCTAATGAAGTGTAACAAAGATGAAATTTGAATTGTCCACTAATACTTGGCCTAATATGACTCAACTAATATGTTTCAATTCTGGTTCTCATAATCCTAATCATGACGTGTAGAGTTCTAGGGTTAAATAAGATCGCAAGCAAGATGTCGTTAGTTTAAACAAAATTGAGTCTTTTAGGACTTAGGAGTATACTTAAGTGTGACAATGTGGAATGTGCTACATTAAAGCTTTCTAAGAATGCACCTTTGCATGTCTTTTTGAAAATAATCTAATTAAGGTTATTTACCTCAATAGATATCATGAATATTCCATTGTAAAAATTATGATGTACTAAAGGTTAGTTACATGTTTGTTAGACCTTAGACAAGTGCAAAATGACAAAAGGAATATATTCAAATTTGATGACCACCGACGGATCTACCTAAATCAAAGACGGATCTCCCTATGGAGGATCCGTAGATTGCAAAGTTGTCTAAAAACAGACGGAACACGATTTCCCGTTATTTGGGCGATGGTGTTAACCTTTTAGTAATGGGAGAAGCTTATATATGTTATAAGGATTCTTGGTTTGAACTTTCAGACTCGACGTCCAAGTTTTGAGCGTAACGTGGAAGTTATCGCGGATTTCCTGATGGAATTTCAACGATGTTAATCCTACTAGGAGTGTGTTAGCTTTTAGCATATTTTTTACCATTGCTAATAACACAAGCATTATGAATATTTAGACGTAACAAAGCATCGTCAATAAAAGTGTGAATTGCAATTCGATGATTATTCTTTTCGTCTTATGATCGATTTCGTAATTTCATGTAATAACTAAAAATAGTTAAACACGTAGACTCAGAATATATCTATGGTCGTTTTATTGATATTTTCGTTATCTAGATAAATTCTAATCTCAACTCCATGTGCATATTTCGAACATTTGTAATTGAATAGAATAATGAGATTAATTATCGTTTGAATAATAATCATCTTTATATTTGAAGTCCACTTACGATCACTCATAGAAAGAAAGCAAAATAATAGTTTATAGAATATATTTCATGATTCCTAATCCTAATCTTAGATAATTGAATTGTTCTCGTTTTAAATACTTAGTTAAAAATAATGTTATGCTTATCTGGTATAGAGAGAAAAGGTTACAACAAAAAGTGAATTTGAGTCTTGATTCGTGCTTTTGAATTGTATGAGCAAAGTTACATATATTGTGCATTTGATCGTGTTTGGTTTTCGGGGGAATGACCAACTTTACAAATGCATTGCAAGATAAATTACTTAAATATCTCAAACCAAACATCCAAGTCGTCAATCCTACTTTGACGTGCATTTTAAACATGTTATTATTAATAATAGGAACACTCCTATTGGACAGGTAGACTTAATATAACATCATTATCACAAGTGTGAGTTATGAACCGATGTATATTCTTTTCGTCTTTGAAAGGGATGACATTATTTTCATATCAACCTAGTGTGATTGAGTATGTAGATTCGAGATAATATCTTTTGTTATGGTTTTGATATAATCTTGAAGCTAGACAAATAATGAATTCGATTTCATATCCAAACTCAAAAGCTCGGCAATTAGATTTGAAAAATGATATCAATCATAATTTGAATAATGAATCGATATATATATCCGAAATCTTTCTTGACCCTTACAAATACTCTTTTAAAAGAAAAGAAAAGATTTTCCTAATGTTTTCCATTAAGCCAAAGACTAGTTTTAAGTGTGAGATCATTTAAAATGATGAGTTTACTTATTTCTTTGGTATTGTCATATATTTTACAAGTGAGAAAAACTTATTAATTATTGTGCACAATATGCTTAGATTTTGGCTTCTAAAGAGTAAACAAAATTATCTTAGTCATTTTTAAGCATTATGAATCATTTTTGAATCTACTACATGTTTATATAATATTTTTAAGCTTTTGACTAGAGTGAATATTTTCATTTTAAGTTAATGTTAATGTGAAAATTTATTCGAAGACATAACTTTAAAATGAAAGTGTTTTCTTACCAGGAAAGTTAATCTTTCAAATTTAGGATTACAAGAAATTATATGTTCATTTTAATCCAAATATTTATTAGTTATGATTGTGAATTAGACTAATGCAAAATGTTGATATAACAAAATGTTGATATAACAAAATGTTGATATAACAAAATGTTGATATAACAAAATGTTGATATAACAGAATTAGACTATTTATTAGTTTTAATCCAAATATTTATTAGTTATGATTAAAAAATGTTGATATAACATTTGTAAACATAGTGATCTATATCTATATGCAACGCAAAAGCAATTTCTCAACTTAGTGCAAGAGATCTTCCATAAGATCAATTGACGCATATACATGAACATTAATAAATAACACACATGACGAGATTACTTAACAAAGATTTATTAACAATATTAAGATGCAAAGTAGAACAAATAATCATTTAGCATAACACACATAAATACTACACTTCGGTTTGTGTATTAAATGTAACAATGTATACATAGCTTGATTTTATTTGTAACTAAATTAGTTTTCTCCTCATTAGTAAGTTTGAAAAATACATTTACTTTCCAATGATAAAATACACCAACTTTCAAAAGTAAACCAACTAGAAGTGTCCGACTCGAAAGGAAATGTTAAAATCAACGTTTTACGCTAAAACAAAATTTTAGTTTAAGATCGATTCCATTGGAAAGTACACTCAAAATCCTTCAATTTTGGTTTTTGAATCATTGAAGTCCGACGCACGGTTTATTTTCTACGAATTTTTGAAGTTGGACAAAACCTGACAAAGCCACCGACGGATCTCATGGACGGATCCACTTTTGGTGGATCCGTGGATCGCATAAGTGGTGAAATTTTGGCAGAATCGTTTATTGCACTTTTAGACACATTATTCCCTTTGTTTGGGATTCTTTAAAAGACATTCAAGCTATTGTAACACTTTATATATAACACCAAAACTTGTAAGTACTAAACAAAGAACTTTTCACATTATGTGTCGCTTGATGGGAAATTTGATACATGGTTCGTACTCTATTTTTAAAACCGTTTGTTTTGAAAACTAGAGCGACTTGGCTCTGATACCAATTGTAGACACGTAGAGGGGGGGGGGGGTGAATATGTATCCTTTATAAACTTAAGACTTTTGTACCAAACAACCAATCAAGTTTATACTACAACAACTATGCTAAATAACATCAAACAAAGCATATCATCATAACAAAATATACAACACAAACATAGATGCAATGCAAACATAAATATAAAGCGATAAAGGCAAATATAAATGTAAAGCGATAAGTAAAAGAAAGTGCAAACCAGACACGATGATTTATAGCGGTACGGCTATGAAGCTCCTCTTCGCCCTACGTCACTCCTTGAGTAGACGAGTACTAACTCGAGAGTTACTTTACTAAATCAACAAGCTCCTTTAAGGTAGAGAAAACTACACAACATCACTTACGCTTTATCTGGTACTAGGCTAAATACCGAGTCCTACTTTGAGGTAGAACCAACCTAACGTCGCTTACACTTTATCCAGTACTAAGCTAAATACCGAGTCCTTCTTCAGGTACAACCAAACTCGTTATGTTTTATGGCCCAACATAATAAATCTTGTCTTTTATAGCCTAAACACATAAACAACCTAACATCTAGTTTGTTGTATAATGATTGATACACAAATGTGTATAATGATGATCCAAGACATAATTATCAATTGGATGTAAAAGCCTAATCTAAAACATCAAGATCACTAAGCATGATGTTGTTGATGAATATGACAAGTCTCTTGTGTTAGGAATACGAAAAGTCCCAGTCACTTCCAATAATAGTTAGTCAAAGCCCGTAGTTAGTCAAATGTAATGTTTGAAATCTAATTGGGCCAAAAGGCCCATGAAAAGCCCACAAGCTATCCATGGCCGGCCACTAGGGTAGTATAAATTCCCTCTCCATGCCTTGGAGAGGGTGTTGGTTGTTCATTTTTGTTTCACACACTTAATGCATTTTCTCTATATGTTTACTTTCTCTCTCTAAAGTGTTCATCCAACCACTGTCTCTCTAAAACCACCTCTCTTTCTGTAACCTTATATGTTATTATTTTTTTTTTTTTTTTTTTTTTTTTTTTTTTTTTTTTTTTTTTTTGATATCTTTCAATTGGTATCAAAAGCCATGGAGTGATTTGCTTAGTTTTTGTGTTTGTTATTTTGTTCATTTTTCCCTTTCTTTTCCGCATGTCATTTTCTCCTTGTTTTTTTTCGAAAGTTTAACACACACTAAAAGATCATTTACTTTGGTAAGATTGATCTAGTATCTTTATGATATAGGTGTATAAGCTTTGAATCAAGAAAAACTCATTTTTTTCAACTTTAGTTTTTGAAAAACCTTATAAAGTACAAATCTTGATTTTGAAATTTTTGGCTTAAAAACCATAAAGTTTACATTTTTAAGGTACCTATAGGTTTAGTAATACTAGTTGTACAAGAAAATTTTGGAAAAACAATCAAAAAATGTGTCTTTTTATGTTTTTAGAATGGTGTGTTTCGTCCTAGTGTTAACTGAATTAGCAGGTTTTGGTTTGACCAGATACGCAGGTTATAGGGTTGACTGAATACGCAGCTTTTTAGTTTGAACCGAATATGCAGCTTTTGGTTTGACCGGATACGCAAGTTATACAGTTGACCGAATATGCAGCCTTTTAGTTTGAACCAAATACGCAACTTTTGGTTTGACCGGATACGCAAGTTATAGGGTTGACCGAATACGCAGCCTTTTAGTTTGAACCAAATACACAGCTTTTGGTTTGACCGGATACGCAAGTTATAGGGTTGACCGAATACGCAACCTTTTAGTTCGAACCGAATTCGCATCTACCAAATTAGCAGTCACCGATTTAGCAGCTACCGAATTCGCATCTGCCGAATTAGTACTCAACCGAATTCGCGTCACCTAATTCGTTAGTTTTTGTTGGCAACCTAATTAGCAGTTTTTCGTTAGCAACCTAATTAGCAGTTTCTGCGAACCGAATTTGAAACTTCACTTGGACTAAAGATAAAACACACAAAGTTGCTAAAACAAAAATTATACGGTTTATTTCTTTGACTTGTAAAATCCCGTGAAACATTAACTTATTTTCCCAGTTTTGTCAAGAATTGTAAAATACCGTTATTGTTTCAGACTTAATCACACAAAAAGACAACTCACAACAACATAATTTCTTTTAATCACCATTCGATCAAAACAAGTAATCTTTTAACATACAACTTTCTCAATGACGACTCTTGCTACAAAGCAATTCTTTTGGGTGCTGACAATCATCTACCTATGCTGGAAAAGGATATGTACGATTCTTGGAAAAGCAGAATTGAGCTATACATGATGAATAGACAAAACAAGACAAATGATCCTTGACATCGGTGTGAAATGGTCCACTCATCTGGTTACGATTTGAGGGAATGGATTTGGACTAGACAAAGGAAATACTCTAAGGTGTCTGATACGGATGCAATTCAAGCTGATTTGATGTCAAGAAAACAAATATCATTCTTCCATGGGATTATACAACCCGCTGGGCTATGGAACTTTGTTTGCAACATCGAATTTAAAGGAACTTTGGGAAATAATTAAACTTCTCATGCAAGGAACTTCATTGACAAAACAGGAAAGAGAGTGTAAACTATATGATGAATTCGATAAGTTTGCTTATAAGAAGGGAGAAACACTACATGATTTCTACTTGAGATTTTCACTGCTACTCAATGACATAAACATCTACAATGTGAAACTAGAACAATTTCAAGTGAACACCAAGTTTTTGAATACCCTTCCTCCTAAGTGGAGCAAATTTGTGACTAATGTCAAACTGGTTTGGGACTTGCACACAACTAATATTGATCAGCTTCATGCTTACTTGGGACAATAAGAATTTCATACAAATGAAGTTCGTTTAATACATGAATGCAACTCAGATCCGCTTGCTTTGGTTGTAACCCATTAGATGACACAATCTCATTATCATGCTCATCAGAACTCATACCAAAACTCTCAGTTTCAACTACAAGTTTCACTATATCAGTCTCCACATTATGGATCACCTTATCAGTCTCAACTATACTCAAACCATCAATCATTAACACCTCTTTCAATCACTTATCTATCCAATAATTATCAATTATCAGTTCACCACAACGTTTATTCTCCACCATCATCTATCCTTCAAATGAAATATACTCCCACAGTTAACCAACAACGACAACAACTTGAATTTCCCCAACTAGACTCAGGTCTAACTGTTCCAGTGTTCAAGCAAGGTGACGATCCCATTGATGCCATCAACCATATGATGTCATTCCTATCAGCTGTCGTCACATCTCGCTATCCTACTACCAACAACCAGCTGAGGAATTCGCCAAACCTTAGGAAACAAGTTACCCTTAATGATGGAAGAGTGACTTTACAACCAGTACAGGGAAGACAAATTTCTTTTGCTACGGGTACCACTAGGACCTACACTCTAGGAGCAAGTGGACGTAATTCTAGGAAACAAAGGACTGTTATTTGTTACAACTGCAAGCGAAAAATGGCACAGGTCCAAAACAGTGCACTAAGTATTAAAAGGAAACAGGATAATTCGTGGTTTAAGGATAAAGTGTTGCTTGTACAAGCTCAAGCAAATGGTTAAATTCTACATGAGGAAGAACTAGTATTTTTGACATATCCAGGAACTGCAGAAGGTCAAGCCATACAGACTGTCATTACTCACAATGCTGCTTATCAGCTGTTGATTTACGACTACACATGATCTCTGATTGTGTGAACTCAACACTGCCAAAGTTGCTCTCATGACGAATTTATCTCATTATTGTTCAGATGCTCTCGCTGAGGTACACAATCTGATAATGTAGATAACATATGATTAAAACCAAGGTATGTAGGTGATTGCCGTCTTCTAAATAGTCGAATGTTGTTGAACATTCAGAGAACTTTAATAACCATGATAGCAATATCATTCCTTATTCTCAATATATGACTGAATCATAACAAGCAGCTGTTCAGAATTCTAACTCATCTACACAACAAGATGCACTGATATTATCTGTGATTGAACAACTGAAAACCTAAGTAATTAATTGTACCAAGATAAATTTGGACGATAAAAATGTTGATTTAAAAAGTTGATTTAAAAAGTTGAAAGAAGGACAAAATGTTGATTTAAAAAGTAAAGATGACATTTCAGATTCATGTGAACAGTCTGTCGATATTGATTTCTTAAACAAAACTCTTCCTAAACAATAAAAGAAAAGGATTCTTTAATGCAAACAGTTTACTACTTCTCAAAATGATATTCAAGGAAAGAAGAATCTAGAAACATTGATAGAGAAATTGCTTTAGAAAAGAAGATCAAACAGTTGGATGATATTGTTTATAAAAGAGATCAATCAGCACAAACTGTTCATATGCTGACAAAACCACAGTTTTTCTATGACCATACTACTAAACAAGCTCTTTTTTTTTTTTAGGGTTTTTTTTTTTTTTTTTTTCAAAATCCTTTCTATCTCGAAGACCAGCTCTGCAGTTTGGATCCAAAAGCTTTTGATGGTAATGTATTAAGAAACACTAGTGCTCATTGTCGATCCTTACTCGAAGTTACCCTAATGCTTGCTGAAGAGCTTATTACTATCAATTATAGTTGCACAATCTAGCTTTAGATTTTGAAGGCTCTGCCTATTTTTCCTTTAAAACATTACAGAGTCGTTTAAAAATGCTTTTAAAACAACAGGATCCAATGGTTTTAGAAAATAAAGTTAATACCACACCAGTTGATTATGCTGTTCTTAACCAACTTTCTCAAGATTTTGAAAAAAATTTGTTACACAAACTGAATTATCTACTGAACAAGCCTTTTGCTCTCAGAATTCCATGAATTCTTTAGATCCTAGTCCTTCTTGTAGACCCACCAAGGTTGAGGTTCCGAACGAACTTCCTAAAGTCAACATGGTAAATACGAGTTTGAAGAAACTTAAACACCATCTTGATGGTTTTAATGTGGTTGTGAAAGAAAGAACCACCGACACAGCCATCATTAAGGGCTCGAAGGGGTTTGAACATACAAAAACTTGTTTTAGGGATGAAATAATTCCATTTGTAAAAGCACTGAAGTACATATTCAATACATTCGATCAATATTTAATTGATGAACTTTCTAAAGTCCAAAATGTATTTCATCAAATAGAACAGGCTGTAGAACAACATCGTTTAGAGTCAAAAACATTTGAAGTTAAAATGAATCAAGTTTTAAATGAAAATGAACGACTCTTGAAACAAGTAATCAACAAAGATATAGTGAATATAATTATGAATTCTACTGTGGATAATGCTTCTGTGAATATGCATGAATGTAAAAAGTGTTTCAAACTTGAGATTGAGCTTCTCAATGAAAAGGATTTCATTGAAAAAAAGACTTATGATAAACTGTTCAGAAGATATACAACTCTTGAAAAACATTGCATATCTTTAGAAGTTGATACTCAACTTAATTAGGAAATTTTTCAAAGGGACAATTCTGTTTTAAATCAAAGAGATCCAAATTTTGATCAGTACTTTGAATTAAACGAATTGAAAGCTCAGTCACAAGAAAAGGACACGGTCATAAGAAAGTTGAAAGAGATAATTAAATCTTTAAGTGGAAATATAAATAAGGATAAGGTCAAGAAGGACATAGAAGAGATTGAAACGATAAATATTGAATTTGATCATAGGGTGTCAAAACTTATTGTTGAGAATGAACATTTAAAACATACTTATAAGAAACTTTATGACTCAATTAAACCATCACGTATTCGATCAAAAGAACAATGTGATGCTTTAATTAATCAAGTTAATCAAAAGTTTAAGGAAATCTTTGATTTAAATGTAAGTCTTTAGGGAAAGATTTGGTCATTACAACTCTCAAAGATGAATTAAGAAAACTTAAAGGAAAAGATTAAGCTGATAATGTTATTACCAAACACACTATTGCTCCAGAAATGCTTAAGATTGATGTAGAACCTATAGCCCCTAGATTGTTGAACAATAGGATAGCTCACTCTGACTACCTTAGGCACACTCAGGAACAAGCTGCGATTCTTAGGGAAATAGTGGAACAAGGAAAATCACAAAGTCCTCTAAATAATTCCTTAGACTATGCTTGTAAGTATACCAAACGAATTCAGAAGTTGCTTATAATAATCAGACAAACCTGCCCTAGCATCAACAATTCAAGTGATAAATTAGTGGCTGTGACCCCAAAGAACAAGGACAAAAGAGTTAGATTCATTGAGCCCGTCACATCCTCGGGAAATACAAACATAAAAATAGCTTCTTCATCAAACCTAGTTTCTAACAAACCTATGTTGTCTTCTACAGGAGTAAAACCGTCTTCAGGCAATAGAAAGAAAGATAAGATTTAACAAACACCAAATAGTACTTAGAAGAATAAAGTAGAAGCCCACCCTAGGACAATTAAATCTAGTTTGAAAAATAAGAATTGTTTTGTTGAATCTAAAGGAACTGCAAATGTGCAGCATTCTAAACTCAATGCGAATTCAGAACTTCTATATGTTAAGTGTAATGGTTGTATGCTTTCTGATAATCATGATTTGTGTGTTCTTGATTTTATAAATGATGTGAATGCTCGTGCTAAATCTAAATCTGTTAAGAAAACTTCAAAGAGAAAAGTTTGGAAACCAACAGGAAAGGTGTTCACAAATATTGGATACACTTGGAGACCTACTAGTCAGACCTTCACTATAGTAGGAAATGCGTGCCCTTTAACTAGGATTACCACAACTGCTGAAGTACCCCTTAGGAAACCAACTGCTCTAGAAACTAATACACCTAAGCCTATAGTAACGTTGGTTTACTCAAGGAAACCTAGGAAATCTAAAACTAATGTTCCCGTTAGCAAACCTAAGATTATTAAATCTATATCTGCTACTCTCATGGCCCCCCAATCTCTCGACGCGCACGGCGCGCTCATACACTCGCTCGCGCACGTCTGATTATTCCATCTTCCTATCATGATGAATGCAGGTCTTCCAAATTGTTCTCTGGTATTTGGACTCCGGCTGCTCTAAACATATGACCGGAGATCGCTCTCAGCTCACCAATTTCGTCAATAAATTTTTGGGTACTATAAAATTCAGAAATGATCACGTGGCAAAGATATTGGGATATGGTGATTATGTTATTGGGAATGTTATGATCTCAAGGGTTTTCTACATGGAAGGACTTGGACATAACTTATTCTCCGTTGGGCAATTCTGTGATTTGACCTTGACCTATTGCTTTCGTCAACACACCTGCTTTATTCGCAATCTAGAAGGTGTTGATCTATTGACCGGATCTCGAGGCAACAATCTGTATACATTGTCTCTTAGAGATATGATAGCATTCTCTCCTATATGTCTCTTGTCAAAGGCCTCAAAGACTCTCTTCGCATGCGCGCTCGCCGGCCACGACGTTGACTCATATGAAACTTTGGTACAATCAACCATTTAGCTAGACACGGTCTTGTTCGAGGTCTCCCTAAGCTAAAATTTGAAAAGGACCATCTGTGTTCTGCGTGTGCAATAGGCAAAATCCAGAAGAAACCTTACAAACCTAAATCTGAAGACACCAACCAAGAAAAAACTTACCTCTTGCACGTGGATCTTTGTGGACCAATGCGTTCCCCTTGCACAAGTCGTAATGGAAAGAAGTACATCCTCATCATCTGCCCTCGTTGATAACTCTCGATTTACATGGGTAAAGTGCTTAAGGTCAAAAGATGAAGCTCTAGATTTCATAATCAAGTCTTTTTTAAGATGACGCCAAGTGCTGTCTTAAAGTACCTGTGCCGACGAATCAAAATAGATAACTAGACTGAATTCGTTAATTCAAACTTTCGTGAATATTTATGAGGAAGGTTGGCATCTAATTATGAAAACATCTGTTGCTCGCCTCCACAACAAAATGGTGTGTTGAAATGAAAAGACATAATCGCTGACGCTAATTAAAGTTAACGCATGATGTTGATTTATGCAAAGCTTCGTTTCTTATGGGCAGAAGCTTGTTGCTACTACAGGTTACACCCAAAATCTCTTTCCATCATTACGTCTTCATCTTGGTTAAAATACCTACCAGAGCTTTTACATGATAAACTTCCTGACTTATCATTTTTCCATGTACTTGGTGCACTTTGTTATCCGACAAATGATAGCGAGAACTTGGGAAAGTTACAACTGAAAGCTGATATTGGTATTTTCATTGGCTATGCACCCACAAAGAAAGCATTTTGAATTTACAACCGACGTACAAGACAAATCATCAAAACAATTCATGTAGATTTTGATGAGCTAACAACAATGGCTTATGAACACTAGTAGTTTTGCAACCCCGACTTCATGAAATGACTCCTGCAACAATCAGTTCAGGACTCGTGCCAAACCCTCCTCCTTTAACACCGTTTGTACCACCTTTAAGAACTGATTGGGATATTTTGTTTCAACCAATGTTTGATGAATTACTCAACCCTTCATCAAGTGTTGATCGCCCAGCCCTTGAAGTCATTTCTCTAATTGCTGAAGTAGTAGCTCTAGAACCTACTGTATCAACCGATTCACCTTCTTCAACAACTGTTGACCACGATGCACCATCACCTAGTCACTCACAAACAACACCTAAAACTCAATTTCCTGTCATTTCTAACGATGTTGAAGAAGAGTAATCATGACTTATATGTTGCACACATGAATAACGGATTCATTCTTTGGCATTCTAACTCTCACTTGCTCCAAATCCCCGTACCCCCCCCCCCCTCTGAACGCATAGCTCCCTCTCTCTCAGAGTCTATCCGCCTCACAATCTCATGTGCGCTCCTCGCGCTTGCACGCCCGCTTTCGCTCGTACACTCGACGTGCTCAAAATGCGCTCACTAAGGCTCGCATAGAGAGAGAGAGATAACATCATCGATGAACTCGAAAGACTGTTTCCACAAGACTCCAACTTCATGAACAAGCCCTTATCTGTGTTACTACGATGCCTTTCTCACATCAGTTGAACCAAAGAACTATAAAGACGCATTAACTCAAGCATGTTGGATTGAAGCAATGCAAGAGGAGCTTAATGAATTTGAACATCTTGAAGTCTGGGAACTCGTTCCTCGTCCAGATAAAGTGATGGTTATTACTTTAAAATGGATCTACAAGGTGAAACTTGATGAATTAGGAGGAATTCTAAAGAACAAGGCTTGTTTGGTTGCTCGTGGTTACCGTCAAGAAGAGGGAATTGATTTTGAGGAATCCTTTGCTCCAGTGGCTAGACTTGATGCTATTTGAATTTTCCTCGCATATGCTGCTCACATGAATATGATCGTCTACCAAATGGATGTTAAGACGACATTCTTGAATGGCATTCTACGCGAAGAAGTTTATGTCAGCCAACTGGACGGGTTTTTAGATAAAGACAATCCGAATCATGTGTACCAGCTTATCTCGCTCTCGGCGTCTCTAGCGGGTTGAAACAAGCTCCTTGCACGTGGTACGATCTATTGTCGAAGTTTCTACTCTCTCAGGAATTCTCTAAAGGAACCATGGATCCCACATTGTTCATCAGAAGACAAGGCAAAGATATTCTCCTGGTACAAATCTATGTTGATGATATAATCTTTGCGTCTACTACACCTGAACTATGTGACCAATTTTCAAAACTAATGTGTTCAAAGTTTAAGATGTCAATGATGGGAAAAATTTCATTCTTTCTAGGATTACAAATATTTCAGAATCCCAGAGGCATCTTTCTTAACCAGTCAAAATATGCTCTTGAATCTTTGAAAAACTATGGTATGGAATCTAGTGACCCCGTGGATACTCCCATGGTGGAGAAATCCAAACTGGATGAAGATCCACAAGGGAAAGCCGTGGACCCTACACACTACCGTGGAATGGTCAGCACCCTTATGTATCTTACAACCAGTAGACCATATCTAACGTTTGTTGTATGCATGTGTGCCCGGTATCAGGCAAAGCCTACTGAAAAATACCTTCATGCTGTAAAAAGAATCTTTAAATACCTAAGAGGAACCATTAATAGGGGACTCTGGTATCCAAAAGGATTCTTTTATTGCTCTAACAGCTTATGCAGACGCTGATCACGCGGGTTGCCAAGATACTAGAAGAAGTACTTCTGGAAGTAAGCAATTTTTAGGAGATAGACTTGTGAGCTGGTCATTAAAAAGGTAGAAAAGCGTTGCGATATCCAGTACGGAAGCTGAATATATAGCCTTGTCTGGCTGTTGTACTCAAGTCCTTTGGATGAGATCACTGCTTACCGACTATGGCCTTGGATTCAATAAAATTGCAATGTACTTTGATAACAAAAGCGCTATTGCCTTATGCTGCAACAATGTTTAGACATTCTCTAGAAAAAAAAAGAAAAGATAAAAAAAAGATCCAAACATATTGAACATCAGATTCCACTTCAATAAAAGAGCAAGTTGAATACGGATTAGTAGATCTTTACTTTGTCAATACAGAGTATCAGCTAGCGGGCATCTTCACTAAAGCCCTTGGCAGAGAAAGAATTTAATTTCTTATCAACAAGCTGGGAATGCGAATTTTTTCGCCGGAGACCCTGAAACAATTGGCAGATGAAGCTGAAGAATAGTGGTGGTACCTATTCAAATATCCTGTATATATTATGTATATATATATTAAAAACTAGAAAAACCAAAAAAATTTGAAAACCGTTATAAAAACAAATACAAAATTATAAAATCTTTAAAACTAAATAAAAAATAAAAATATGAGAAAAATATGAAAAGAGGTAATAATGGCATGTCTTCTGAAAATCGATAACATTTACGGTCTT
This sequence comes from Tanacetum coccineum, assembly GCA_026074375.1. Lineage (NCBI taxonomy): Eukaryota > Viridiplantae > Streptophyta > Magnoliopsida > Asterales > Asteraceae > Tanacetum > Tanacetum coccineum. The sequence goes on along the minus strand of BQNB010049010.1, from coordinate 8,868 downwards.
AGAAATGTCATTTAATAATGATACGAGGCTGTAAATGAAGTTCGAGAAAAAGTTCAAATGTTTTCAAAACATACCACAAACGGCTTGCTATTATTTCAGATAGCAACACGGTCATCATCTTAAAGGCAAGTATTTCAAAAAGAAAACTTGACCTCATAACGGGAATTTATTCTAGGGCATGGTCTAGTTTATGACTATGCAAAGGCTTGTGTTTACTTTGCAACACAACCCGTGCTTCATTTATTCCATAAGTGTACGTGTTAGTGCGCTTATGTGTCAAAATAAGAGAAATCTTATTTTTATTAGTAAAAAGTTGTCTTTATAATGAATCAGTGTTTTCAGTACTCTTAAAAAGATTTTCTAAGACAATTCGACCACTCAAACAATGACAACAGCTCTTTAAATGTAAAACGGGTTATTATTTGAGGGGGAGAAAGTGTCATCCAATAATCTTTTAAAAGGGTCTTTCAAAATAAGTCACGGAATAAACGGATTAAGTTTCTGATAATGACGGATAACAATTTAAAGGGGTGTTAATTTATATTAACTACAAGAGCTTTAGATGTCATTTGTAAAAGACTTAGGAATGCTTGGAAATACTTTCAAAGTTTTAAATGCCTTGAAGTTGATGTTTGGAAATAATCAACTAGTTTTTAAATGCCTTGAAGTTGATTCTCACGAGATAGATCTAAGCTTAGTTATACCTCAAACACTATCTAAAGTATGTGTGCGTACAAGGTTTTGCTGATTCCTAGGTGTCGAAACCAGCAAGGAGGAAGGAGTAGATGTATACTTGATAGAGTCCATGGCATTCTTTTGAAGTCACCTTCTTTAAATTTTTTGCCTTTCTTTATTTCTTTCGGGTGCACTATTTCAATCACATGGTGGAAGAGACATATCGTCATTAGTCAATATGCATCATTTGAGTTCTCAGGGGGAAGTGTTGGGAGTATAATTATTTAAAACGTGAGAAGAATTCTTACTGATTCAATAAATGCTTCCTCAAACGGTTAATCACTAAGCTTATTTTTTAAAAGGGAGTAGAATTAGTTAACAAAAGAGGTACACATAGGTTTGATAAGTATGATGATTCCTTAAGTTAGTCAGTATTCTGCAGAAAGAAATGAGTGCATTTGGGACTTAGTTGACTTTTGTGTTATCATTTCGGCTACTTAGAGGGAATAATTGTGACATCCGAGACTTGTTTGAATTTGGTGTCACACCCCGCCTAGGCAGAAACACGAGGCGTAACATCATAGATATCATCACAACACAATGGTGTCAACAATAGAGAGAACTAAAGGAAAAGGATAATCAAATGGGACACTATGTGTCATGACAATACCCAACACAAGATAAAGGAGTATTGCCTTACGATAGCAAGGTCATACCACAAGGAAACATAATCCAAAAGTCTAAACAAAATCAACAAACATCCAAGTATCAGACAATTCTCTTCCTAACTTCAACATCCTCAAGATGATTACCTGAAAATGTTGCTTAAAACGTCAACATAATGTTGGTGAGAGTCATAGGTTTAAGACACGATAATCAAACCCAACTATAAATTACGGTGATAATAAAGAAAACATGGCAGGACAATAAATGAACTATCATACATGCTAACATGCAAATCCAATCAATCACACAAATACCCAGCAAACGACCATAAGACGTCTCATATCGTACCAAGGTCCCTGTGGTTACCCCCTTAGCCCAGGCCATGGATACTCCCAAAGTAACCTTCCTGCTCGCTAGGGCATAGTACTATCCACTAAACAGGCCATGGATACCCGCAGGTAATCCCCCTGACTTAGTTCGCAATTCTCAATATCACATCACAAAACATGTAGCACACAACATACAATAGTCACGTATAGTCCATGCATCTTTGACAACACATTATCACAGTAATCAAAACATTTCCAAACACTTTGCATCATTTTCACCCCAATAAATCATAAGAAAAGAGGGGCTATGAAACTCACCTGAATGCTCAAACGCAGCTTCCAAATCTCAACACGCAACTATACAAATAAATAAACACGGTTACACGTGACCAAGATAAAAGTTCTATTCCATGTAACACACATAGGATGGATGTATAAGGGTTTAGTTAACCATCATGGGTCACCCCGACACCATGCCCAACCTCAACCATCTCATTAACACTTTACACTAGCTACTTATAATTAAATCAGAATTGCAGAATTTTAGTGTCTCTTTACGTGCTCAAAACCCTTACTTAATGACATTTATAATTTATACCAAAAATCACCCATGTTCATTTATGAGTTCTCTAACTACCATTTGATTCCCAAAAGCCATTTACACACACAAGTACTCCTAAGAAAATCAAACTTCAAAATAGTCCCAATTCGGATCTGATTGCACACTAAAACGTTTGGACCTATTAACCATACTTAGACAAACAATTAGAAGCTCTCCTTCTGGGATTTCTTTAAATACATATGGAACTTAACTACTGTAGAAGGGATAAGCTTAATTCAAATTTTAAGTTAGGGTTTTACCCTCCTAAACATGATCCAAATCTGACCCGTATTTACTGTTTTGACAAATTTTAGTGTAACCAACATTTGAATGACTTCCCGACCTTAAAAACTTTCGAGGCTGGATTTTCTGGAAAGTACATTTAATGAGCTACTGTTTAGAGTCCAGAAACACTCGAAAACCTATTATCATCATGGAGATATTCACTCGTGAACACAGCCCTAAATTCTGCTCACCCTAAATCAAGTTTTTAACTCAAATCTAACCTAACCAATTGAATGATCATGACCCTAATCATTCTGGCATCATTAATTATCATTAATATTTTGTATTTTATGCAAACCTTAGATCCATCATAAATTATGTTACATGAATTAAAAGAATAAACAAAAAAGAAGAACATACCTAACGATCTTACTTGAATTAACACGATCTAACACCTAGATTTCTTGATCAAATTTTTTGTCTTCCTTAGGGTTTTGGGAACTCAAATCATACGACAACAAGAAGAGGGAAAAAGAATGGGCAAAGTTTGATTTTATATCTATCTCTTTCAAGTCCTAGCCCAACTCAAATAAGCTTAGTAAAAAAAATATTTTTTTTTCTTTAAACCCAAACCGGACGCACCCTAATAAATAAATATATATTTTATATTTCATTTTTATTAATTTATTAATTAACTAATTTAATTCATTTCCTTAAATTTTTATAAAAACCTAAGCTAATTTGATTAAACCTTTTTACTTAAACGCTACTTACTAATCTTTATAAATATAACTTTCATTTCACCAAACCACTTTCTATTTTTAGAAAGTTTGCTACAAACTTCTATATTTCACTCACTTATTTCATTTCTAAAATGCCACATTTCTCATAAACGCTTAACACTTAATCATCCAACTATTTACATAGCATTACATGTAATATGTCATTCTTTTCCATTATCACTAAACGTGAACAAATGGAATACTCATTATCCAACACAAACATACTCAAAATGAGATGACCATACACCTCAAAATGACATCATCACATACTTAACTCACTTAGCATATATAAAATCATATAGCACAACACTTAAACACATAAAATGAACTCTTAGCTATTTCTAAAGGTACGACTAACCTGCTGAATTCCCCTACTTAAGGGAATTTCATCCTGAAATTTAATCAATTCTACCGCTAATAATATTACTTCCTCCCATGTTACAAAACTCAAGGTTTCGAAATCAATTCTACCGCTAATAATATTACTCATGAGTTGTTACAAAACTCAAAGACGACGGGAATTCCAAACTACCATGTTACAAAACTCAAAGTTTCGAAATCATCACATGCTAAAGGTAAAGAAATTTTGGTTTCTTTGTGTTTTTTCTACTTCGTGTTCATTTTACAAATTATCTAAACTTTTGTATTCATTCTCTCATATATTCATCTGCATTTTTCAGATGACACGTCGTCTTATATAGACTTAGGTAACTGTGATCAAGTATGTCGCCACTGCGGATGTCTATTTTGGTATAATGAACGACTTAAAGGCATCCACTATACTAGGCAAGCATAGTACCATCTATGCTGCGGTGAAGGACAGATTTATATGCCTCTAATGCCTAATCCTCCTGCCTTCATTCAACAACTCTTGAAGAATAATCACTTATGAAACATATCCGAGCCTACAATCAGATGTTCGCAATGACGTCGTTCGGAGCAAAAATTGATGACTCGGTAAACAAAGGAAGGGGGCCTTATGTTTTCAAAATTTCTGGTCAAATCTACCACTGGATTGGCTCTCTTTGCCCGGAGTAAGGTCATCACCCGCGATTTTTGCAATTGTATGTGTATGACACACATAATGAAGTTAGCAATAGAATGCAACATTTTGGAGGGTCAGATGAAGGTACACTCAACCAAGAGATTTTCCAGGGTTTGATACATGTTCTTGATGATCATAATAGCTTAGTAAGACTATTTAGAACTGCACGAGACAAATGTAATGCGGGCAAAATACCAGGATTCAAGATTAAGCTTTATAATATGGGTGGCGTTCGCGGATATGAGCTACCAACTTCTGTCATTCTAGGAGGAATAATCTTTGAAAATGGGCCAAGAAGTCAAATAGATTTTGATGTGATCGTTGAATTCAGAGGCGAAGTCAAATAGATTTTGATGCTGATCGGTTGAATTTCTAGAATGGCGCGACATTCCTTATCAATGAATTAACAAACTTCAAATAGCAAATTCGCTACATTGTCAATGTTCAATTTCCTTTGTTATTCTGTTTTTCAGTGTGACGCTCTCAGGGTCTCTACTTAGAGGCCTGACATCTTGAAGCTTCCAAATTCGGTTTCGGCAGAGGCCCATGGAGTAAAAAACTTAGAGCTGACACTGAAGCTTCAAGGTGGCAGAGGCAGAGAAAAAAAAGTGACGATGAACGCCTATTACAAATATCAGTTACATTCACGGGTAAAGGAATTCGACCTTATCTTCAGAGGTAGAAGGCTGTTTCAACAGTACGTGGTTGTAGTGTTCTATGCAATCAAGCTGAATCATCTGGACTACATATGGAAACATCAAAATGACTTTCGATCAGACTACTTATTAGGTCTGTATGATGCTATTTCTAGGGGAGATCGTGAAGGTATAGCTGCTGGCTTAAAGATCATGTTACCAGATACTTTTACTGGAGGACCTCGATATATGTACAACCATTATCTAGACGCTCTTGTAATTTATCGATCCTTGGGAAACCCTCAATTTTTTTATCACCTTCACCTATAATGTGAAGTGGCCTGAAATTAAATGTTATATGGCACAGTACCCAGAGTTAACACCAACTGATAGAGCATATATTGTGTGTAGAGTTTTTGAGCAAAAGGTGAAAGACTTTATCAAGTTTCTAAAGGAAGTAAGAACATTTGGCTATGTTTGTGCAGGTATCATATATTACCATTTGTTCAGCGCCTGTTGATTTCCTTTATTTAAAAATTACACTTACCCAAGGCTGACTTTGATTATTCTTGCTATTGCACAATGCTGTATACGATAGAGTTTCAAAAAAGAGGGTTACTACACTATCATACACTACTGTGGGTTGATTCCAAAGGTGAACTACAAGACGCACAATACATAGACGAATTCATTTATGCAGAGATACCTGACCCTGCGGAGGATCCTCGAGGCTATAAACTAGTGACATACCTAATGATGCATGAACCATGTGGTAATGCAAACTTAGGTGCATCGTGTATGCAAGGTGGGACCTGTAACAAGCATTTTACAAAGAAATACAATGACAGGACATTTTTCAATAGCAGTGGCCACACGCAATACCGAAGAAGAGATACAAGGATTTCTGTAATGAAAGGTGAATCAAGATTAGACAACTGTAACGTCGTCCCATATAACCGCGTATTATACCTAGCGTTTGAAGCCACATAAACGTTGAATACTACGATTGAAGCATGCTCATTAAATACCTCTTTAAGTATATCTCTAAAGGACCTGATCACATTCTCGCAAAGATCAGTAACTCAGAGGCATCTACTTCGGTGCTTGGCAACAGTAAGCAAATCGACGAGATCCAAAACTATGTTGACGGTCGGTTCATATGCCTGTTTGAAGCTTGCTAAATAATCTTTGATTTCCCAATACATAGTCGAGAACCAGATGTACAAATTCTCAATGTTCACTTAGAAAACATGCAGCGTTGTAACTTCTGTGAAAGAGATAGGTTGGACGTCATAGTCAATCTTCCTAAAAAGAAAAAAACAACCCTTACCGAACGGTTTGTCTACAACAACGAAAACACTGATGGTAGATACTTGACGTATCTCGAATTTCCTTCAGAGTTCGTATGGTACCCAAATTCAAAACAATGGAAACAAAGACAGATAAGAACAAAGAAGTCACTTGGAAGGCTAATCTATATTCATCCAAGTTCAGGCGACCTCTTCTACTTCCGGATGTTATTGTGCCATAAAAAAAGATGTAAATCACCTATTAAAGTACGAATTATCAATGGTCAGATAGAGCCAACCAACCGAGCTGCATGTGAAGCTTTAGGCCTGTTGGGTGATGACAAAGAATGGGACATAACACTTCAAGAGTCAACTACTTCAGCAACATCAAATGAAATCATAATCCTCTTTACATAAATTCTCATAAGTAAGCTGTGGATAAAACATTGAGAAGCTATGCGTGATGACATACCGGCGAAAAGATCAAAGACGACGGGTGTTCCAAACTACCATGTTAACACTGCCAAACTTCAAGGGTATATTTTGTATGAGATAGAAGAAATACTGAAAGGTTTTGGGAAATCTGTCACGGACTTTGGGCTGCAACTTCCTCCGAAGCATCTGCGTAAAGATCTCGAGAAGAAGAGAAAAACTACAACCGCGATTTACTAAAAGAAGACACCGCTCAATCAGTGCTAAAGTTAAATCATGATCAGAAAAAAATATATGATATCATCATAAGTGCATCTGTCACTAATCAACAAGAGCTTCTGTTTGTCTACGGCCACAGTGGTACCGATAAAACATTTCTATGGAAAACAGTTATAAGTTCACTTCGGGCCCAATGTAAGATTGTCTTAGTAGTAGCTTCATCAAGCATCGCATCTCTGCTTCTGCCAGTAGGACGTACAACTCATTCTAGATTTAAGCTACCACTAAAATTAACTGACGAATCTCTTTGCCACACAAAAAAAGAGTCAGGTCGAAAACTTATTAGTTGAAGCAGATTTGATTATTTATGATGAAGCCCCGATGAATGACAAGCGTTGTTTCGAAACCCTTGACAGAACACTCAGAGACCTAATGAAGGCTCCAAACCTTTTATTCGGAGGAAAGACAATTGTACTAGGAGGTGATTTTCGCCAAACCCTGCCAGTAAAGAAAGGGGCTGCGAAAGAAGAACTAATCGCTGCTTCCATCGCGGAATCACACCTATGGTGGAACTTCAAGATTTGCACACTGACGGAAAATATGCGGCTTCTAAGATCTGATTTAACTAGTGAGAAACGACAACGTTCAGAAGCTTTTGCCAAATGGCTTCTTGATGTGGGAAACGGTGAAATAGGGGAACCTGACAAAGAAGATGATCAAGACATCTCCTGGATTGCAATTTTGCCTGACTACCTGGTCAGCGCAGACGAAACAAGACTGTCACAGCTCATTGATTTCATCTATGGTGACAAAACTCTTAAGACATCAACTGCAGGAGCTCTACAAGAGAAAGTAATCGCGTGTCCAAAAAACAAGACAGAATATGTTGTTAATGCAAAGATTTTGTCTGACATTGAAGGTCAAAGCAGAACATATTTAAGTAACGATGTGGCTATCCCAATGGGCAAAGAGACAAGTGAGACCGAGTTGCTTTACCCAATGGAGTATCTAAACACCATAACATTCTCGGGATTTCCGCCTCATGAGTTGGAGCTAAAGGCGGGGTCGTTGATTATGTTGCTATGAAATGTAAACCTGTCAGCAGGTTTATGCAATGGTACAAGGATGATTGTCAAATCTCTAATGTCGAAGTTAATCGAAGCACAAATCATCACAGGCACAAAAGTCGGCGAAAAAGTCTTCATACACAGAATTCCACTAAGATACAAAGATCCTAACCTTTCATTCACCTTCAAACGCACACATTTTCTTGTTAAACTCTGTTACGCAATGACTATAAACAAAAGCCAAGGACAGTCTCTTTCAAAAATCGGCGTATACTTATCAGAACCAGTTTTTAGCCATGGTCAGTTATACGTGGCGTTGTCAAGAGCAACTTCACCAGACGGCTTAAAAATTCTCATAAACCAACAAAACAATCAATTACCCCACACGATAAAAAAACATCGCTTACAAAGACTTCCTAAAAAAACATTGAGAAGACACGCTTACCTAACCACGAATAACATCTACACTGTTGTTAAAAGAACATGAACGTTCTGCACTAAACATCACAACGCTCACTTAACACCTATAGATCTTTCAGATGCATGAAACAGCGATATATAGAAAAAAATATTAAAAGGCTTATGCTACTTAGTGCCCCATAATAGTAATCACTAAAATGCTTTCAATATTTACCCGCTCTTACAATTTGAATGTCACAAGTTTATACATGTTTTCTTTAGCTTCAGGTTTTAATTAAATGACTGAATTTATACATGCTATTATTTACTAGCCCGCTATAGTAACCAGTAACATGCTTTTATTATTTGCCTGCTCCTGCTAAGAACCTCTTTATATAGATCCCAAAGAATGTAATTTCAATCCACAAGCTTATACATGTTGTTCTTACATTCAGGTTCTAACTCAAGTACTTAATTCATGTATGCAGGCAATCAAGAAAAATG